>JAKSZT010054277.1:2693267-2773536 GCA_026826555.1 Tolypeutes matacus | reverse complement strand
TGAATAAATAAATAAAATCTTAAAAAAAAAAAAAAAAAAAAAAGAATATATGACAGAGATTGTTTGGCCTGTGGAGTCTAAAATATTTATTAACTGGCCCTTTTCATAAAAATTTGCAGGCCCCTGGATTAATGCATTTTCCCCATTTATTTGTTGTATTTTAACTTCCTATTTATACTTTGGATTTATTCTAGGGCCCTCCATTCTGTTCCATTTGTCTCTTTGTTTTTTGCCACTCCAAATACCACACCGTAATGGAAATGACTGCTTTCATTAACGAAACTACATGAGTTAAAGGAGAGGGATTAGAAAATGCAGGATCCATTTTCAGAACGGAAATGGAAAAACAGAGAAAATTCATACTTGGATGCCTAATTGCCCTGACATTAACTAGAGGCACAGAGATCCAGAGGGCTTGCAAAATGCATCTCCACCATGCCCGAAGCAAGCACTGGACCATGGGATTGGATTTTATTGATTAATTTGTAACTGTGTACAGTGCTGGACGAAGCATGAAACATTCAGAGACATGTTCTAGGAAGCGCCTGACAGACGGAGCAATGCATTGTGAGGTCCCAAGTGAATCGAAGTGAGCGAGGAGGGGAATGGAGGTTATAAGGAGAAGGGTGCCCTGTAAAACCTAAATATACATTAGTCATTGAAGGGGAGAGCAGGGGAGGAAAGACTGGAGACACGGAGAACCTAATTCTATTAACAGGTAGTGATTTTTCCTCAGGAAGTGGATATTTATCTGTCTGAGGTATGTGCTGCTTGCTTTAGTTACAACGCGATTTACTCAGTGAAATGAAGTGAGGACACGAATCTATAGCAGTGGGCCGGGCTTCGCGTGGCTGAGGTGCTTTGTCACATTCTCCACAGCCCCAGGAGCTTCCACCCGGGCCCAGCTCTCTGCTTCATGAGATAGGGAGGCCCCACTAGGCCTTAGCACCCCACTTTCTATTTCTCTCTGCTTTATTATCTTCTGTGGGGTGGGGAGAGGAAACAGAAACAATATGCCAGGCCACGTGTATTTTCCCCAGAATGAGCTGGCTGAGGCAGCCCATGCAAATCTGCAGGGGGCTCTCCCCTCCACCTGTCTTGGATGATAAAAGGGGCAGTGGATGTGTGGGGGCAGAGCGAGGTTGGCATGGGCAAGGCGGCCAGCGGCTTTCAGCCAGCTTCAAGATGTACGGCCAGACCTTACCCCGCCTGCTCTCACGAGCTGCCCCTGGACTCCAGTCGAAAGCAAAGCCCCCTGACCTCTTGACCTGGGCCATCTGCCCCCTCCCTTCGGTCTTTGAGCAAAGATGCCTTCACAGTGAGTCTTCTCTGCTATGGCTAACTCGAGCAAGAAGGTTTTTTTTCTTCCTGATTGAACTTCCATGAGGCTCACAAATAAAGCTACGCTGATCTCACATAAGTGCCGATAATGCTGAAGCTGGAGAGGACAGAGGGGGCAGCTAGTTGGAAAAAAAAAAGTAAATCATTACACAGGCCAGCTGAAAGCAGTAAAGTACAGGTACGTACCTGGGCAGATCTTAAAACCAAAGCCCTGAGTAAAAATCCAGTGAGAAAAGGAATGAGATCTGTGTTCCTATGACATGCCCCAAAACAATATTATGCATTTAGAAGGATACAGGCACATTTAAGGATGGTTATCAAACAGACCCAAGTGAGTGTCTCTGGGGGAAACAAGGGGTTGGGAGTGGGAAGAGAAGGGGAAATCCTCAAACTGCATGTCTTAGGTTGGGTTCCCAGCAGAGCCTGAGATGGGGGTGCGTGTACAAGTGATTTGTGGAGGGCAGGCTCTCGAGGGGACGGCGGGGAGCAGGCCAGGTTTGGGGAGATGCTGAACAAAGGTAATGGCATGGGAGCTGGGAGTGTGAATTGCACCTGCTCAGGGGCAAAGAGGCTGAGCTGTTACACCCTAAAACTGTCAGTCAGTGGCTCCGGGACCCTCTGAGGGGGTGTACAAACCCTGCCCCACTCCCCACTGCATCTGCAGGCAAGGTTCTGCCATCAGCCAAGGGCAGTCCTCTTGAGAAGGGGCAGTTGTGTTAGCAGCCAGCAGCCCAGCACTGGCCGTGGGTGTGCAGCTCCGAGGAGGCGATGGAGATGGGGTACCCTCGGCCTCTGCTCCCGTACGGGAGGCCCTTTGTGGGCTGGTGATGGCGAAGGGCTCGCAGCCTCTGCCGATCCCAGGAATTACCCGTGACTACACAAAATGCCGTTTTGAAGACAGTGTCAGGCGCCACGTGGGCTCTCCCCACAGGCAAGTGTCCAAATGCCAGCCTGGCGAAATCGGAATTCAGGGCCTGGGACTCGCCCAGGCACTCTCCTCGTTATTTTGATTGAATGGATTCTGTCACTTGTTCTTTTTCCCAAAGCAAAGGCTTCCTGCAGTTCAAACTGTGCCGTTCTCAGCACCTGCAAGCTGGTGGCAGCTCCTTGCTGACTTGGGGACAAAAGTGACTCATGGCACACAGAGTCCCCCTCGTGAGGCCCCCCTTCATCCCTTTGTCCCTGCATTTGGAAATCACACACTGCCCGGGCCCAGCAGGGGCCCCAGCTCGTTTGAGGATTGTGGGCCACAAAAGCTGCCCTGCCTTCTCCACGCTGGCTCTGATAGCTCTTTGGAGAACCTGTGGGCTTGACAAGTGGGGCCTCCCTGGGGCAGGATAGCCCCTGCCCAAGGCAGGCAGGCAGGCACAGCACAGGTGGGAGAGGAGCCTCTCCCCAAAAGCTTAGACCCCAGGAAACATCTCACCCTTGCTGGCAGGAAACTGCCATTGCCCAGGAGGCTGCTGAATAATGCAGGTCTCATTTAAAATTCCACCAGCAGCCCTGGTGATCAGGAGACTGTGGCTGGCTCTTGGTGGGTGGCTGAGACAAATGAGGAAGGAAAATGTCCATGCAGGTAGCCTCTTCTTCCTCTCCAGCTGGGTGGTTCTGAAGCGCTTCGTGGGAGCAAAATTTTTGTAAACTGAGGCTTGTAAGCGGAAGGGAATCCTTGTGGTTGACCAGGCAAATCGAAGCCATGCAAAGGTGTTTTGGTCTCAGATGGGGGCCCCTAGCAAAAAAGGGACAGAGCCCAGAATCACACATTCTGTGCATTTTAAGGCAAGTCACAGCTACTCTGAGCCTCAGTCCTCTCCCCTGCAAAGCGGAGGTCCTACTAGTAACAAAATCTGAGCCTGCACCCTAATAAATGCATATTTGTTCATTTACAAATTTTCCGTATGCCCCACTACTGAGGTACACCACACATTACAAAGTGCATTTAACAATAGAAATCAGAAAGTCCAGATGAAAACAAACATATGTGGAAGTTCCAGTATTTTCTTCTTGCACCTTTGTCTTGTCCTCCCCCTAGAGTGAGAATATTTCAGTAAGGCCAAGAGATCCAGAAGGGCTCATCCAGATGGAAAGGGGCAAACAGATGCTCCTGTTTTCAAAGAGCGTCCTGCAGTCCTGTGCTGTCCAGTGCAGACTCCAGTAGCACCGTGCAGTCATTTAAATCCACCACAATTTAAGACAGCTCCACAGATATCCCCACCGCATTTCTAGTGCCGAGCAGCCGCACGGGGCTACGGGCTGCTGACTTGGCCAGCACAGATGACAGACCATCTCCATCATCACCGTCTGCTTACTAAGCCAGACCATCTGACTCAGGATTTAATGACAGCAGCCAACATTCATTAAGCACCTACTGTGTGCTTAGCAATGTGGGAAGCATTTTATAAGCGCTGTTTTGTTTGGTCTCTACAACAGGCTCCTGACTTAGGGCCTGTTATCATCTTCACCACGGGGGAGAATGAGGTTTGGGTGGACAGTGCTTGTCCAGAGCTGTCCAGCCAGTTAGAGGGAGAGCTCCGTCCTCCCCTAGGAACCCCACCGTGACTCAGACTGTGTAGCGCCACCCTTTCCGATTTTGCCGTGCATTGGCTTCTGGGCAGGTGTTCTCCAGGCTGGTTACTGTGTACTGCCCTTCCCTGCCCACAGGTACAGAGGGAGCTTCCTGCAGAGGTGTGTGCAGATGCGAGCCAGAAGACTGCACCGGGCGGTGCCGACCAAGAGCTGCCTTCCTCCCCGGCTCGAGAGGCTGGACCCAAGCAAGACCGGCCTGCGGGTGTCTTCGGAAGTGGCAGGTAACACTGTCCTTGGAGGCGCATCCTTCGTTGGCCCACACTGGGCCTGGCAGGTACCAGGTTCCCCGCCACATGCTGGGGATGCAGGACAAGCAGGAGCCAGCCGTCCCTTGCCCTCAGGAGCTCCAAGCCCAGCAGGGGACAGGTGTGTGCCAGAGAATGACACAGGTGTGGCAACCATGAGCCGACCAAAGCGCCTCGAAGGTAGCGGTGGGGGCCCCGGGGTGGCATCCCGAGAAGCCGTGGCTGCCTCTCGGCCAACAGGCAGCCTTGCGTGCTGCCCTCGCATGCCAGTACAGGGCACAGACTCACCCCTGGACTCAGGCAGAGCTGGAGGAGAACTCTTGCTGCCTCCACTGTCTCCAGCCTCCAAAAAAGAAGGTGGCTTGGTTTTTCCTCCACTGTGAGGCTAACTGGGTCCGTGGGGGGGGCAGCTGGTGAGACCACGGATATGCTGCGAGTCCGTTGCTCACGTGTGAAGCAGAAAGAGGTGCACCTTCTGCCAGGCTGGAGGCAAATAAAGGAGCAAGTGATGGAGACCCTTTTCTTGGAAAAGGGCTATTTCAAGCTGCCATCACTGGGTAACTGGGCCCAATGGCTTAACTCCTCTGGACCTCAGTTTCCCCTCCCTTCCCCCAGCCCCTAGCCTTAGCCTTGCTTGCAGGTGTTGACTGGGGCAATGAGGACATCCTGAGAAGGCTGCAGGGCCCCATCTGGCCAGTGGAACTGAATTACTGTCCTTTTGTGGCTGTCAGTGTGGCTCAAGGGCTGACCTGGGGCCTGGCAGATGGCTGAGGTTTTGGCCCTTGGGGACAGTTACGGGATTGGGTGGGGGGGAGGGAGACCTCCCCCTGCACCTCTGTGTACCCCCAGTGCCCCTTGCGGGCAGTGGCGCCTCTGTGCTCTCCCCACTTCCCCCATCTCCAGCCCCTAAAGCCCTCTCAGTAGGCGAGGACAAAGATTCTTCTTTTGTTCCTCAGTGAGAAATGGAAAGGAGGCAGGTATTGTCTCTTACAGGCTGGCCAGGTGTGGAATGAAAAGCAAGGCCTTTGTTGAGAAGCTTCAAGGATCAAGCGCCATCCAGGAGAGGTTGGGATGCAGGAGGGTAGGGGTTGGCAGAAATAGATCAGGGAGCCCAGCTTTGTTCTTTCTTCCTTTCCGTGGCCTCCTCAACTGCATTACTGTCCTCCCCCAGCATTGCCACGGTAGACTGGCCCACGGGTGTGCTTGGCTGGAGGGCATCTCAGGGCTAAAGGCTGATCTGTACCCCCCAGGACAAGAGAGGGGTCTCCCCCTTGCAGTGGGCAGAGGACCCTAAAGGTCCCTCCTGACCACGAGCCCCCATGACGGCTGCAAGTGGCTTGAGTGTCACCTGTGCTCCCCAGGTGCTCCTCAGTTCCCCGTCCCTCTCCTTGGGTGCATTTCCAGCTCCCAGCCCACAGCGAGGGTCCAGGCCCAGCTCTGCAGTGAAGGGTAGAAAAATAAAAGATAATCCCTGCTGCCAATAGACAGACAGACTGCCCCACCACGGCTCAAACCACATTGGAAATGACATCGGTGGGGCAGTTCGCACCCCCCAGCAGAGCTCCTGGTCTGTCCTGCTAGGGTGTTGGTGCTAGGGTGTCGGGGGATCCATGCTCGTCTTACCTGCCGGGCAGCTCAGGGTGAGGAGCAAGGGAGGTCCTGCGAGTGGCAAGCGCTGTGCAAACTAAAGCAGTGGACAGATGCTGGTCGCTGTTATCTACTCAGCCTATGCTGATGCCCGATGAGTGGGGACACTGTGGCCATAAGTGTTTTTGTTCTTTGGCTGGGGAGGGAGGGCCTGAGGGGGGGGTGTTCTTTGGCGAGATGGGGCTTCCTCTGAGCCAGGAAATGCAGAGGAAACTGAGGCACAGGGAGAAGGAAAGAGGCTTCCTGGAGTGCGGGCTAGGTGGGCAGAGGTCGGGGGCCAGGACACCTGGGAGGGCAGAGCGAGCCCAGGCGGGCTGGAGTGTAGCTTGTGGGAGCTGTGGACAGCCGTGCGTGCATTTGTGTCCCACTTTTGCAACCTTTCCCCCCACAGAAGTGACCTTGCAATGTTCTTAAATTAAAAAGGCAGCAACACGCACGGAAATTCAGCATGTACGAATGCGTATTATATGTGCTTTCATTGTTTGCAGACAGTTTTGGCGGGAAGATGCTATTATAAACTTAAGTCATACGCAATTGTTAAGACGGAATCACCCTGCCCTCCATCAGGGGTGTGCTTCACGCTTGGGGGATGAGCGTGTTTGCCGGTGGGACCCATTCGCCTCTCTTCAGGGAGAAGGCCAAGAGGCTGAGTGGGGTGGGCAGGGCCTCTGCGGACCCTCTGCCGGGTAGTGCTAACGGGCTGGAATCCAGCCTCTGCCTAACTTGTAAGCCTCCCACCCTGGCCGTGGGACTCCGAGGCACCTTCCTCTATCTCCTTCAACTCGAGCGGGTGCCTCCTCTCATTCGCATGTGCAGCCAGAGAGAAGCGCTGGAGATCCACGGGCCTTTCATTGTCCTTTTCGCCCTGGCACCCACCCACACAGAGATCCTGAAGCTCCCTCTGTTTTTTGGAAATGCCACTTTTAGATGCTCTTTGTCTCATCATAACCATTTCATTGCTTTTCCCACACCAAAATCCCAAAAGCAAACTGGGAAACTCAGTGAATGGTGAACAAAACCCAGAGCCAAACAGGAAAAATATAAATGAAATTCAGAAACAAAACCTGAAGGCTGAGCTAAGACCAAGAGGCCATCCACAGTTCAAATTCCTGCCTGGGCAATGACGCCCCGCGACAGCCCAGGTGGTGACAAATGTCTCTGCTTTCATGTTTGTTATTTGAACAGCGAGTTGAGGCAGAGGCTCAGGTCTCTGGTGCCCATTCTCAAAGGCCTCCCTCCCCAGCCATAAGAAAAAAACAGGGAGGGGGTCCGCTGGCGCGGAGCTGTGAGGCTGCAGGGCACGGCAGAAGTATCAGTCACCCACCATTCTTTGATGCTGTGTCAGAGCGAGAGCAGGGAAGGCTGGGGGGTGAAGCCCAGGCCAGGACAGACAGCCCTTCCTCAGAGAAGGGAAGGGTGCGTTACATAAATGCCGCCTGGGAAGCAAGGGCAATGGGGGTTTATTGCCACCACTTGCCAATATCAATATTTTACAATGGAGTGACAGGCACCCGGAGGGTGTCGGGTGTTTGCAGACAGAGTGCCGTAACTTCAAAGGAACTCAACGCTGGCCCTCCATCATTTACAAACAACTTTCTCATGTCTCCTTTGGCCTGGCAGGGCCTGCACGGGGAGATCAGAGCTGGCCTCACAGTGAGGGAGCTGACCTCACCGTTATCTGTGTGTGCACGTGTGCGTGTGTGAATGCGTGTGCGTGTTTTACTTTGCTAACGGCTTTCAAGGCAGTATACCAGAAATGGGTTAGCTTTTACAATGGGGGTTTATTCAGATGCCAGTTTACAGTTCTGAGGACATGAAAATGTCTAAATCAAGGCATCATCAATCGATGCCTTCTCCCCAAAGACTGGCACATAGTGATGTCTCCCTTCAGCTTCTGACTTCCTCTCTCCTGGGTTCCAAGGATTTCAGCTTCTTGCTCTCGTGGCATTCTCTCTGCTCCTGTGACTTTCCCTCTGTCTCTGTGACCCTCTTACTCTGTATATTCATCCTGTTTATAAAGGACTCCAATAAGAGGATTAAGATCCACGCCGGGCTATGCCTTACTGAAGTGATCTAATCAAATGGCCTCATCTGAATCTAAGCTAATCAAAGGGTCCCACCTACAATAGGTTCAGACCCACAGGAACGGACCAATTTAAGAACATAATTTTCTGGGGTCCACAAAAGACTCAGACCATAACCCCCTATAATATTTTCTGGGTGGGGGGCATGTCTCTCTTGATCTTGCTAGGCAAGTAAATGAAAAGTGAAGAATAACCCATGGTCTACCATACAATTTTTTTTTGTGTGTGTGTGAAAGCACGTCTTGCTCCTGTTACCCCTAGGTCAACTTTTCTTCATTTTAACAATTAGCTCACAGTTGCAACTATAAACTACAAACTGAAGCTTATTTTTATTTTATTTTTGTAGGTTTACTGGCATATTGTCACAACTTTTAGTTTCATTGTTTTTCAAGATAAATTTTCAGTCTATCTCCACTATTCTCCTCTATATACTGAGCAATTTTGCTCCCCATTGGAATGGATTCACCTGACGTGGTCCTTCCCCAGTAGCAACAGTCTCGGTTAATCAGGGCCCTGTTTCCAAGGCTGACGCTTTGTGTCTGGGTCCTAGCACATGGCAGGAGCACAGAAAGTGTTGAATGAACAACCAGACAAACCTAAGCAAGCTTCTTTACCTTGAGATTCCTTGAAGCTCAGCCTCAGTTGAAAGGACAGTCAAAACCAACGTGCAAAGCTTCTTTGAGAATGAGCAGGGAAGAATGTGCAAGTTGGAGGATTGGTTTCTCATTGTACTTTTGAGATGTATCAGGAGCAGAAGAGCCCAGAGGGTGTCTAGTGTGGATGGCAGTGAGCTCACCAGAATGACTCAGTTTCATGGACTCACTCATCTTCACTTAAGCATCATCTTCATGTAATGCCACCTCGGTTTTACAGATGAAGCTTCTGGGGAAGGAAACATGGTGACTTGGAACCTTGGGATGTTCACTGTAATAGCTTGTCCTGGATTCCTCTCTTAGGCTGTGGTGGAACCATATTTTCATTGGATTCATTTCCAAGGCCAGCCCTCTAGTCAAAAGTATGTTTGAAAATCCTGCAAATCAATCATAAAGGGATGATTTGTGTATCCAATTCTGAACAGAAATTCTTATGCACAACATGTCTGATAACCACTGAGGTAAAGGAAGGGAAGAAAAAATCCATCGGAGCTGCTCTTAAGAGAAACAGCAAATCCTTCCCATGGAGAGAGCGAGTGAGGCATACGCAAGTGTCCCTGCTCCCTGCAAGGTTTGCCGCCATTTGGTTTTAGGGTTAAGCCTCAAAACCTGTCAGGACCTCTTCGGGGACTGGTTTGTTGTGGGAGGGATTAAGCAAGATAATGGAATTGTGTCTTGGGTGGGGGGCGAGCTTCAAGAGTCAGGGTGAAGGCCCAATGTGGTGCTTCCTGTCCCACCTGAACCTCCTCAGTCTTTCTGGACAGCAGCTGAGGAATCGGGGTCGTTCTCTGTTTGGCAATTGCAGCTTGAGCCAGCTGGCACCGGTCACCAAAAACTAGACCTCATAGCCTAAGGGAAGGGTTCATCGCCAAGTCTTGGTATGAAAAATGCTCTTTCCACTACTCGCTTCTCAAGTTTTAGTCTCGTCGAGGAAGAGAAACTTTACGGCTGTGTAAGTGTGTACACGTGCACATATTATTTTTCTGTTAGAAAAAGCAATTGAACAACCCACACGTCCATGCAAAGTGGGTGACAGCTCCTGAGCGAAAGCTACTAGCGATTCTCTTTTGTTGTGGTTATACAATTCCTGATATGCTTTTCCTGATGAGGTCACTGCTCTGAAATAAATACTTTTCTTTTCAGAACATGGAGATGCGGGGGATGAATGCAACATCCTTGAATTTTGTTTGTATTTCGAGTGGGACACTCTATTCTCTGGGAGCTTGAAGCCCATCTGCACAGCCTTATTACCCGTCTCCTAATATCACAGCATTGACCCTGGGCTGCAAAAAGAATCTTTTGTACTTAGGCTTGCCCTGTTGTTGTGTTTATGTGCACATCTGCACATTCCTCTCTAGCCAATGACTTATCAGCTTTTTTTTTTTTTCTTAATATTAAAATCTCTTGTGTTTGAAGGACCCATTCCATTAACTGGGGCCCGTTCCCTTTACTCCAGTGCTGGAATACATTAAATCATTCCGTGGTTTAAAGAGTTCTCTTATATATTTCCTTAGAAATGCATTTTGCAGAACTGAATGGAGAACACTGATGTGGTTGAGGTTAATGATTTGGGCTTTTGCTGCCACATTGGAAGTTGTGTCACTTCCTGCCAGTGCACAGAGTAAAACTGGAGCCCTGGTGAGGAGACGAGTGTGGCCCTGTGCCCCGCAGACACGCCTGAAGTCCTGCTGATTGAGAGAGATGTTTTTATTGAATGATAGCAACTACACAGAGTTTATGGTTTTGCAGTTTTCCTGAAGCTGGCATGGTTTATAACAATAAACATGGTGAAGTTCGGGGCTGCATTTCCAAAAGGAGAGTCTAGAAAACTCGCTCAGTAACTACTTTCTGTTTCGGAGGCTGGTCTACGTTGAATCCCCTTGACCGACGTGATTTTTATCCTCATTTTGCAGGTGGAGAACTGGAGGCCCAGGGCTCCCCAGCTGATAAGCCCAGTGGCCAACAGTGCCTCCTAAATCCAAGCCATTCACACCCCACCTTTGGACATTTTGTTGTGCCAGCATGTCTCCTGTGTGATTTCATGCTTATGATTTCCTTTAAACTTTTACAAAAATTTTAAATGCATTAATTTTAAAGAGAAATTGTTTATTGCTACTGAAAGTGGAAAACCAATATCACATGCCATTAACAGAACATTTCAAAAATAAATGCCCTGTAAATAATGCTTTTTAGTAAATAAATTCTAGCCAGAAACTGCTGTTGGGCAGAAGGCTGCGAGCTTTGGGTATAGTCCCTCTGCTAAAAAGAGAGCCCTGAAGGGGACATGGATGGCACATCCAGCACCAAGTTGAGCCTTTCTCCTTTTCTTAATCAGTAGGTTTGCAAGATAATGGAGAAGAGTAGCTCGCTTTCTCACTGCCATTTGCTTTTATTTAACTGCTGCCTGTGGACCCCTAAAGCCACCTCCTCCGGGAGGCCCGAGCCCCTCCCTAGGGCCCTCGGTCCTGCCCATATACCCTTCTTTTTCTTTTCTGTCCACAGGTCCCTGTTGGCTTGTTTTTCCTAACCTAGTATTTCCTCGACTTTTGTAAGGTCTTGCCCTGTAGAGTTTTGAACTCTACATCCAGCTGACGTGGTTGCAGAGGCCGTGGGACATTTGGGAAAGGTCCTCCTTGAGCCTCCCTGAAGGCTCTGCCTCCCCCTGCTCCTGAGGTGCCGTCCCCAGGCCCTGAGAAGCACCCCGAGGGCGGCAGGAGGCGGGGCGCGGGGCCTGGACACACCTGCCCGGCTTCCAGAACAACATGGAGGGAGGGCAGGGGCAAGACCCACCCAGATTAGGTTTGCAAAGATCATTCCAGGCATGGAAGGGCAGGCGAGGGGTCCGGGAGGAGGCCAGTCAGGAGGTGGCTGCCGCCCCAGCCAGGTGGGTTCAGGTCCAAGAGAACCTGCAGAAACTGCTGCTCCACAGACAGGAATAAAAGGCTAATTGGGAGTTTCTAATTGCACGTGTAACCGTGAGTGATGCTTCTTTTAGCAAATTAAAACCTGTGAGGTGAGGCCAGTGCGCACTTTACCCCTCACCCCATGCCCAGTTGGGGGTGATGCCTGTAGACCTTTATCTGATGCAGAGGTAAGTGTGGAAAGGCTGTGTGTGTGAGTGTGTGAGTGCCTGCGTCCAGTGTAAATCCCCCACTGCCCGCCCCCCCGGCAGCTGGCTCGTCTCAGCAGTGTTTTGAGCAGCTCTGCCCCCCGTGCTCTTGTGGAAGCAGGCAGAGCCCCTCTGGCTGGGAACCCTCGGTTTTCCTAGCCGTTCTCCTGTTAGGGGGTGGTTGGCTCATCTCAAACATGTCACCCCTGCGACACGTCCCTCCGGCTCACTCTTCATAGCTCCTTGGCCCAAGCAGGAGGCCAGACCCCGAGAAGAGAAATCGCTGGCTCTCTGAGTGCTGTGTTGCCAATTTGTAATAGATATTTCCAAATCGTTTTCTAATCCATACTTCCACCAGTAGCATATTAGAGTACCACTCCTTTCCTTGATCTTATTAATGAAAAAAAAAAAATTTTTTTTTTTACCTATAAGATGGGTAAAAAAAAGACACTGCCTTTCCCGCTGGTGAACAGGAGCCCACTTTCACCCCACTTTGCACCCCATCTGGGGGTCCATGGCCCTTTTCTCTCTGGTGGAAAAAGAACACGGAGGGCTGATAAGACTTTTTTTTTTTTCAGATCATAGAGAAGTGAATTTCTCTTGGCCAAACTTTAAGTCCACTGGGCACCATTGGATGTTCTCTCTAAATATTAATAGATTTGTTCCTTAGCAGAGGCATGGTGGCTCAGCCTCCTCGGTGCAAGCTCCGGCTCCGCAAGTGTCACAAAGCCACGCAGGACTCCTCCTTGCCCAGCCAACTCATTAGACCCAGTTAGCAATTTGCAGAAAGGGGCGGCTTGATTTGCAGGCTGCTGAGTCTTGCTCAGCCGCCTCCCAGAAAGCCCTGAGAGGCACTGGCCTCCCCGTTGCTAAGTGCAGACAGTTGTTCCCAGGTGTTAGCCAAAGGCTGAGTAGCTTCTTTCTTCCACATTGGAAAGAGAAGCCAGGAGCTGGGTTCCTCAGCCCTTTCTGTTTCAGTATGGGATTTGGGGACACAGTCCAGACCCCCAGGAAAAAGTGAGCTCCCCGAGGTGCTCCTGCACACTTCTGTTATTCCCATACAGACACCATGCTTCTCGTGTTCTGAAATGTTGTCAGTAGAGGTGGAAATGTAAACTTGGCATGCCAGTATTAGCAAGGACTCTCCCAGTTGCGAGGAAAAGGAACTCAATTAAAATCAGCTTAGGCAAAACAGAGATTGATTATCTCATGTAATGGAAAGAATGGAGAGAATGGCTTCAGGCTCAGCTGGATCAGGAGGCTCCGATGATGCCATCAGGACTGGTGCTGCCTTCTTTGGGGTTATGGCCTCCTGCTCCTCGAGTTGCTGCCCAGTCTTTCCAAGGTCGTGTTTACTTGCCCACTTTTGTAACCCAAGGCCCCAGATGTGATTTCAGTGGCCTGTTTTGGGTCGCGTGCCTCTCTTGATCTAGGCACTTTGTGAGTTGCCTGCCAGCCCTTGGTGCACTGTCCTTGCACCGAGGGATGGGCTGGGGCCACCGCTGCTATGGGGTTTTAGGGGGTGGAGAGATGGTCCCCCAAATGGAGCTGTGGTACCAGGACCAGAAGGGGGGACGCCAGGGAGGTAAATGGAGATAGCCACTCCTCTGCCACACGGCCACGGGGAAACCAGCGCTTATTCGTGGTTTAATGGGACTAGGTGTGCATGTGGGGGTGGCTGAGGCCCCTGGGGCCCGTGAGAGGGGCAGTGCAGAAAGTGGCACGGCCCTCTCCTCAAGGGGCTGGGGCTGCTCTGAGCCGCGCAGTGTGGGAGCAGGAAGAGGTGCCAAGGGCACAGCAGGCCCTCGTGCTGGGGAGACGCAGCCTGGCAGGGGGCGCCGGCCCCCCTCGTAAACATTCATTACAAATGCAAGGCAGGGAGCCGGCCCACGGGACTTCGCTTCCAAGTGAGGGATCCTGGAACCCAGAAGGGAGAGGGGGTCGCACGGGCAGGGCCGTGGGGGAGGGGCGGCCTCTGCCCCCGCCCAGGCCCCTCCGAGGAGGAGGGAGTGCTCCCTCCTGCCACGCGGGAGACCCAAAGGCTGTCACCCCCTCTTCCCTTCTTCCCTTTTCGGGTCATAAAGAAGCTTTGCCGCGCTAAACCGCTGGAAACGGAGACGCACAGCACTTAACGACTATTTACTTATTTATCTAAAATGCTAAGTGTTTCCCTTGGCAGTCACTAAGCGACTGGAGCACGTTCTGAATTCTGATTTCTGCACCGACAGAAGGTGGGAAGGCAAAATGGCTGTTGCGGGAGTTTTGTCGTGGTGGCGTCGGGGGTGGGGGGTGGAGAGGGCGGGCAGCATCTTACATTAAGTAGAGGTTTAAATAGGGCCATTTTAAAGACCAATGTGTGCTTCCGTTAAAAGTTAAGTACGCACACGTACACCTGGAGTCCCAACCCTGAAATGGAAACTGTTCTGCTTTTGAAGGACTTCTTTCTGAAACCTCTCTGCAGCAGAGCCCCACAAAGCAAGCCTGAGTTTTGCTCCGGGATGTTCCTGTGTAAAGTGCTGGAGCCAGTAGTTCCAGTAGATTCCAGTAGATTCCAGGAGAGTGGAACCAGAGGCTCTTGGGGCTGGTGCCTCAGCAGGCCTACATCTAGGTTACTAAGGCGGTGAATGAGCCTCTCAAAATTATGCAGAGGACAGGGACCACCTGGTCGGCCTTCCCCTTCCCACCTCCACCTGGTACCTGGTCTTCACCAGGACCCAGGCCCTCTGGGGTTTGGAGGCTGATGAGCCTTTAGGATTCATTCTAACTAAGGTATTAGTGGCAATGTGGGGCCTCTCCAGGTGAGCTGAGAGGGGAGGTATCCTTAGGTGACACATAGACTGACATTAAATGACACAGAATCATGATGAGAAGGTAATTCTCAACACCCTTCGAAGCCTGATTGCGTCATGGAGAAAGTAGCATTTTGATGCTAACTCGTCTTTAACACCTGTCTAACCTTTCCCTAATCTCCCTTCGAAACAGAACTTCGGTCTTAATATCTAACTAGAACGTAGGGACATGGTTCCGTTTTCTATCATCTTTATTTTCACAGGCACCTCCAAAGCCCACGTCACCGGCTTACCCAGGTGTCCCCAACAACACACACCTGGAAAGCCAAATCTTCTGTCTTGTTGCCACCCTTGAGGCCAAGAGTGGTAGAGGGGAAGGAGTTTTGTTCTTGGATTCAGAAGACTTTTCTGACTTTTCCTATGACTAGTTCCTCGGGCAGGTCCCTTCTCTTTGCCTCAGACCTACTTCTGTAAAGTGGGGATGCAGGTTCAGAGTCCCATGTGTGCCAGGAGCATTAAGCCTGCCTCCTTGTGCAGGGATCGATGAGCGGCTCGAGCTACCTGGGTGATGAATGTGCACATGCCGTGCAAACGAGCAAGTGCTCTACATACATTGGGAGGAGATGGGAAGAGCTCGCTGGCATTGGGGAGGGGATGCAGGCGTGTGCCCCCTGCCCAGTGAGGGGCTGGCCTGGATGTGGGAGACAGTGGGGGTCATACCTGCCTTTATCCCTAGCCTGGAGCTGGAGAACCTGCTCCCCCTGTAAGAACTGCTTCCTGCTTTAGTAGTTTGAGAGTTTTCCTCCACAAGCTTTCCCTCGTTGAATTTTCAACACGGCCCCGTGGGGTCAGGAGTGGACGTGGCGTCTCCGTGCCTCAGCGGGGTCCTGCCCACGCTCATTACACTGAGGAAGAAAAATCCAAGTTCAGTGCTAAGGTTTTTGCTTTGCTGGAACAAACTCTTAAAATGTTGTCCTGCTTATTTCCTTAACTTCCAGAGCCGTGAAAAAGTGGTTTTTGTGCCACCCTCCGCATCGACATTAGCGATCATTTGCAGTCATTTTCAGTCATTTACAGCTCTCCCTCTTGGCTGCGAGGCACCTGTCATGCGGCGAATGGACAAAAGCCATTTTTATAAGTACTCACATTAGAAATTATTAAGTGTTCATTAAGCACCCCCGGGTGCAAAGCACTCTCGGAGATGTTTGTTTCTCAGTTTCCTTATTTTTTTCCTCCTGGCTGAAGGCAGATTGAAAAAGGAACTCAACGCATTGGAGTCTGAATCATGTTAACGTGTGCCGCCCCCTCGCCTAACTGCTGCTGTTTTCTTTCTGTCTCCTCTCGTCTCCTTCCTTATCAATCTGGTAAAAAGTTCTTCTTTCTAAGCCCTACTCGTGGGTTTTGACTTTTGCTTAGTTCCTGACTGCGTGCCAGGAGAAAAGGAGTGCACAGACCCCGACCTGCCTGCCCCGGCGGCGGGAGGGCAGGACGGAGCAATGGAAGGGGCTCAGGCAGCCTTTGTGAGGGCAGAGGCTGGAGGCAGCCTGCGCCCTCGGAGTGGAACCTCCTGGGGGCCCCTCCATCTGACTGCCATCAGAGGTCTCGAAACCGCATCTCTGCCTGGACTCTTCTAGAAAGACCCTACATGCCCGCAGTCCCCCTCCCATCCACCCGAGATGCCTCTGTGATTCTGGGTTTTCGTGAGCAGAGAAAAAGGCTCTGCTCTTTCCTTTCCCTTTTTCTTCTTTTTCTTTTTTTTTTTTTTTTGACAACCACCTCATGTAACCTCAAAAGTTACCCATGAATTTACCAAAACCCTTTATGAAACTATTTCAACCACTGGTGAGGGTTAAAAAACAAGCCTGGTGAATTTATTACCCAGAAGACATGACTTTTTATGTGATGTGAAACCGTCTTCCGAGCTTCAAGGGCGCCCCCTAGTGCCGGTCTGCGAGGAACCTGCAGGCACAGTTCCCTTCCCCTGCCTGCACCCTGGCCACGCTTTCAGAGCTTTGCCTCTTTCCCTCTAGTCTCTGATCTCGCCCAGGGGTGTGTCTGGGGGTGGCACATGTCTCCCTTGCCCCGTGTCCTGAATACCAGGGGACCCCTGGGTGTGAATTAATTTTATGTATTTAAGAGTTCAGGTGGCTGAACTAATCTGCAGGCTGAAGCCAAAGGAAGGGAGAAAAGGAGGTTTTGCTACAAGGATCCTGGTGCTTTTTAAATAGGCTGGAGCCCCGGTGAAGAGGGGAGTCTTGTCACTGTCTCGGCATGCACGCGACCCCGGGCTTTATAGGAAGCTTCATTGCTTGCACGCAAATGCCACCCAGATGTGCAAGAGTAAAAATGGTTACTGTAAGGCAGGAGCCCCAGCTGGGAACAGGAGGGAGGGCGAGGGGAGGAGAACAAGAGGGAGCAGAGAAGGGGATGAAGGAAAGTGAGGCACAAAACGGGGCCCTGAAGGACCTTTCCAGGGCAGGAGGATTCTGCTGTAGAACGCGGGCTCCCAGCCTTTGCATGCTGAGCAGGACTCCCAAGCGTTCTGCTGACAAGTGGGTGAGATGCTTTTGTCCTCTTCAACTTGGAGAGCCAAGCTTCCTGCAGAACTGGTCCTGCTTTTCAAAAGTACATGGGAAATAGCCTATATCTGTTGTTGTAATGTCACTCAGGATAATTCCCAAGTCCCGAAAAAGCCCCTGTATTACAACTGCTATTCCCTCTCCCTGCCCCGAAAGTGTCCAGTGGCCACTGGCTCCACCTCAACGTTGTAATTTCTTCCATGGCTTGAATCACAATATGTCTACAACAGAATACCAGTAAGTCCACTCTAGTCCATAGCTCTTCCCCCAGTCCTGAGGAGTCTGGGATGGTGACGTACACTCCACCTCCAAGTGAGAGGGGGCTTATATCCCATGGATACGGTGGATGGGATTATCCTGCCTGCAGCTGCAGACTCTCTCCATTCCCTGGGACGGCCGTTGCATATACCATGCAGATCTGTGTGGGAGAGAGTGGGGTCTACAGTGTGAACTCTGGTCCATGCTTAGTGGCAAAGCCCCAGGATGTGTATATCCATTGCAGGTGATGTGCCACACTAATGAAGGATGTTTATGTGGGAGGTTGTGGGAGGTGTGGGAGGTGGAGATCATGGGAATCCCTGTAATTTTGGTGTAACATTTATGTAATCTAAGCATCTTTTAAAATATGAAAAAAAAATTTTTTTAAGTACATGTGAAGATGTTAACAAGCAAGTGTTGTAAAAATAGGGTGTATAGAGGGCAGAGCCCATGGTCGCTGCCAGCCGAGCCCACCGGCTCTGAGAACAAATCCGCCCTTGGCTCAAGCCTGAGTCCTGGGGTCTGGGGCATGTGTCTTAGCTCCTTTGTGTCTGAGTTTCCCCTCCCTGTAAAAGGGAGTGATAAGTGCAGCCCGCATTCTCTGGGTCTACTGTGTTGCCATTTTTATATGTTGTTTATATTACTTCAGGCCGTGCCGTGTGCCATAAACGTCTTCACGATGGTGTTGAGTCTGCCGGCTGCTTGGTGCTCATCTGGCTCAATTCAGAGGAACTGTTTGTAATGTGAAACCCCCCAATTTCTACATGATGTGCTGCCTTTACATTCAAAGGCACACATGCACTCACACACACCCATCCAGCTCACACATGCATACACTCACCAACACTCTGGGTCCAAATACAGTCCATTTAAGACCTTTCCTGATTGCCAGGAGGATGTGGAAGGAGGAAGGAGGGTGCTGGCTGGCTGCCCCCCATCCCAGTACCCCCTTACCAGGCCTTTGGAGCCAAATGCTGAAATCCTTGTGTCCGTAGCTCTGTTTGGGTCAGGACTTTGGGGAGACAAGCCCTTTTTCAACTCCCGCCTGGGAGAAGACAGGAGGGCACCCACTTTTATTAGAGGCACAGAAGCCTTGGAATGTGATGTTACATGGGCCCATGGGGGGCTCCCTTTCCGTGTCCTGGGGATTCTGCACTCTGCCTGTCCCAGCTCTTCGCCAGCCTAGACATCTGCCAGCCCTGGCGCTTCAAGGCTCACCTGGGCTTCGTGTCTGAAGTCTGGGGGCATCGTCTTCCAAGTCTGTTTCTTGTGTGTTCCTGGAGTCTGAGACTACCAAGAGGGAAGACGAGCCATGCCCTGATGGAGTAAGGCCCCGTGGGCTGGATGTCTGGCTGCTCCGGGAGCATCCTACCGGGCTGCCATCCCACCCTCCACGGCTACTCACTGAGTGTCTGACCTGCGTTAGACCTTGCTTCTTGAAGGGCAGATCAAGCCCATTTCACTGAGTTCCCATCATCTCCTCAAACCCGGGGCCTTTCAAGGTTCTCCAAGTTCAGTAGAGAAAAACAGCAGAAATTACATGCTGCAGTGATTGCAGAAAGCATTATGGTGAGGAGGTCTGAGAACCAAAGCCGTGCATTCCCATTTATCTTTGTTCAGATGGATTAAATACAATGTTATTGATTTTTAAAAATCCACACATTAATGGTTCAAAAGTAATTGCCTTTATATGTGTTAATGTGAAAGCAATTATTTTCCTTTTTAAACTGCTTCCTGGGTCTGTAGATTTCCCCCACCCCCCTCTTTCACTCTGTAGAATACTGAAAGCTGCTACGTGAAGAGGGAAAAGCTCTTCATTTTCACTTATTAATTTCATCTGCTTTATCTACTAAACTACGTTATGTTGTGTTGTGTTTAATTTCAATTAATTTCTTTTTAAAGTAACATTCCATTACAGATTTAAGGTATAAATATGGTTTTTTTTCTTCAATTAAGAGACAGGGGACATTTTGAGTCAGTTTTAAGTAATTCTGCCTTAAATCCAAGAAAATCCACTTAACCTGGTTCACTCTGAAAGTGTCCTTGGGGCAGGGGGCTCTTTTCATTTCTGCTCGTTTTTGGTCTCACTGCTGCCCACCTCTCCTTGGATTTCCCCCAGCTGGTTTAGCAAGCCTTGCTGCAGTAGCTGTTGCTACTTTGAATGCTGGGGAGGACACAGGGCATATTTCTTCTTTGCTTCCAGTTTTGCCACTCAATAAATTTGACAAGTCACCAGGCAGTTGTCTGTGTAGTTAGATAAGGAAGAAAATGGTGATTTCTCTATTATTTTGCTTAGAAGAATGAGAAACTAGATTAATCAATGTCTGTTGGAAATGCCCCTTTACAGAAAAGACTGGCTTCTTTCATCGAAGCCATGATTTGTGTCTCATATGCAAACATACCAGACAGTTTTCCAGGGGCTGGGAGCAGACAATCATGGCTTGAATTTAAGTCATAAGTGAAATTAGGTAAATCCTTAATCCCACCTTTAATATGGCTGGGCAGGTGGTGGGGGTCAGCAGGTGTCCAGCCCCCCTCCCCATTTCATTCTCTGGGGCATAAGGAAACAAAGTGTCATTTCTATAAAAGTCAGGCAAGCGCTTTGGTACGGACAAGTCTCTGCTGCCGGGGACTGAAGTCCAAGGCAGAAGGGCTTAAGTGCAAAAGAGCACGTGTTTGTTCATGGGGTGAGAAAGCCCGGCGGAGGGCATGGCTGGACGCAAAGACCCGGGCAATGACGGTCCCTCTTCGGAGCTGAGCCTGCCTTCCCCTGTGTGGCCTTCGTCCCTGGGCACATGGTGGTCCCCAGTGACCCCTGGCTTGCATCCTATCCACTTAGCAATTGCACTAGACAGGGAGCTTTCCCGTCAAAGTCCCTGGATCGACTGCAGTGTCATGGGGTGTTGCAGGTGGAGCCCTGAGCCTTCTGCCTGATCAGGCGGGGAGAACGTGCCCCTTCCTGGAGGTGGTGGTGGTAAGTCGGCCAGTTTATATGGGGACGGGGCTGCTGCCTGGAGGGGAGCTGAGCATGGAGGGACGGCTGCTGGCACCTAGAGCAACCTCCCCTTGCTTCCTAGGCAGGTGAAGTCAGAGTGGCTCAGGCTCCGCAGGTGACCTCTCCGTGCTCCGCGGAGTGCTCCCCCTTGGCACTGGGAGCAGGTGCTGTTGGTGGCAGGCCGGGCACAGGGCAAGGACGTGGCTGCCCAGACGCTTCCCCGAGGGTTGCCCTGGCCCGATGAGAGGCCCTGCCCAGAGGGGCCTGAGGTCATCCCCGCCCGGCACACACTCTCACGATGGATGCCGCGGTGGCCGCAGCCACTGACTGCTTGACGTGGCCCTGTGTGGGGGGCACAGACTGTGCGAGGCTTGTTCACGTTCCACACCTCCCTGGGGGCTCAGCCTGAGGATACGACTTCTCAGAACCCTGCTCTGTCTGATTCCGTCCTGCTTCTCTCACCTTCTCTAGGTTTCTCCCACTTAACAGCAGTCAACACAAGCCAAGACATTCGTTACCCATTTCTCACTTACGCTCCAGTATAAGGCGAGCCCTATTTTCTCACCGCAAAAGTCGAGCAGAGTTTGGGGCTAATCTGAAATATAACACTTAAAGATGTAGGTAGAGGGATATTTAATTTGCTTTTCTAGTTGCGTGTTCTCATTCAAATCCTGCATAACATAAAGCATTAGCTTGACAGTGTTTGTGCTCTGTTCACATTTCATGAAGCCGTTTTATCTGACTTTGCAGTACATGTCTTTGATAGCCGTGTCTTCGTCATCCCTAGACCCATTTTTTTGAGTCATCTAATAGACTTTTCCAGAACACAGCGTCTTCACTTTCATCCCAGCTCTTTGAGATTTAGTACTGCTTGAAGCTCAGCTCGATGTGCACCATCGTGGAAATTTATCCGCAGTCGTGAACAGCACTCACGGAACCTTAGCTCTGCTTTCGTTTCTCTTATATGCGCCTGTTAGCGATTTCCACAAGATAAACACGTCCTGTTTTTGCCTTTTAAAGCAATCTTTAAGAGACTTGTTTACAACATCCGGTCCTTATAGCTGCATCCCGCATGTTCGGGAATAATGACTGAAGTTGTGCTAAAGGTCCCCCCATCATCTATTTTAAACCAGTTGTGTCAGTGGATATCAATGATTGTCCCAAACCAACAAGGATTGACATTGTTTCAGACTCATGCGTCTTCCTACACAGTATTTAGTTATTCAAAATGTAATAATTGAGGAAGTTCCCTAAAAAAGCAGACCTGAGAAGCATGATTGATTTTTTCTGAGGGATACATTTTTTTTTTTTTGGGGGGGGGGGGGGAGGGAGGGGCAGGAATCCTCTGATACTCCCGCCTTCCAGTCCTCAGAATAACATATGCTCTAAGTGGTCACCAAAGGGCCTCATCTGGGACTACCTGGTCCTGCTGGGCTCAGATGAGATATTTTTGAAAGTAAAATTTGGCAGGGCATGGAGAAGGAACGCTTTCCTTATTTTAATACAAATAGAGGTAGAAAAAGACCCAATAACTAAATGATGAGCTAATCAACAGGGGTTTTCAGGACAGCTATATTTTCCCACCCACTACCTAAATAGTCATTCATCTGAGCCTTCTTTATTCTGAACATCTTTACTTTCAAACTTCAGCTATTGTGATTGCGCCACCATAGTCTAGTCTACTTGTGATGCCTTGTATTTTCTAGTGAGAACATAATGGGAGAAATCTTAGTAACATCAGTGGGGATCCTGCCATGTGCTATTCGAGCCCTTTCACTCTCTCCTTTAAACTCTCCAGCAGAGATGCAAATGCTATTATTAGGAGGCCCATTTACAGATGGGTGGAAGTCACACCACAAGCTAGTGCCAGAAAGGGCTCCAGAGCCCGGGTATTAAATGCCAGACTTCCCAGTTCAGACCCCAGAGGCTCAAGGTGGAAGCCTCAAAGTGTAATGTGCTTACAGCTGTGATTTGTAAACAAATATTTTGAAAGAAATGTATATATGGTTTGATCATCATAATTACATATCCATATCATACACACTGTATCAAAGGTAATCATACATATATATGTTTGCTTGCTTATTTGTGTGTGTGTTTCACAGCAGTCGCTAACTATAGCAAACTCCTATGTTTCCTTGTGATAGAAGGTCACTGCTTACTTCCAGGCAAGGAGCACCTGTTCAAAGGAGAAGGGCCCAGGGCCCTGGGGGAAAGCTTTGGAAATTTCCCTGAGGTTTTCCAGCATCCTTTCGTGGATCTCATTGTCTAGCTACAGCTGGCTGTAGGGGATGGGAAGAGGGGTATTTTAGAAGGGTATGAAGCATCACTTGGGTTCTGTTGACAAGAAAGAAGGGAGAATGGCCATGGATAGTTAATTCATACATTCATAGTCCTGGCCCAGCAAGTGGCACTAGCTTTCCACCAGAGGTCATAATTTATTTTTATTTACAGATTAATTACAGATTATTTTAAAAATAATCTTTCTTACATGAAAAAGGGAGTTAAACATATTTATGTAATTAAATAGTCCACATTAGGAGTCGGCAAACTTTTTCTATAAAAGACCAGAAAGTAAATCTTTCCACCTTTAGCTGGCGGCACTGTCTCCCTTGTGTGCTCAAGCCTTAGCTGTGATGTGGCATTAGCCGCAGGCAGTGTGTAAATGTCTGGGCCTGGCTGTTTCCCAATAAAGCTTTATTTACCCAAATTGGCGCAGGCCTGGGTTTGGCCTGTGGGCCGTAGCCTGCTCATCCCTGGCCCAGTTAATTTGCAGATGTGACAAAATTGTGAAGGCTTAATACTTGGGCGGTTAGCAGACGTGGAAAATTCATGGAGGTTGTATGAGGACGGCCAAAGTTTAGGAAATAGCTAAACGTTTAGACGCTCATGCTAAAATGTCTCTCTTAGTCATAGTGTTAAATATGACAAAATTTGGGGCTCTCTCATACAGATGGAAAATAAGAGTGGATTATTAAAGGTATGTCAAGTGCGTCTCTCACGCCTGCTCTAGTATGTTGCCTCTCTTTGCTCTCCTCTCCTCCACGTAGGTTTCCCGTCTTGTGGCCTAGGGCTGCTGCTCCAGGGGTTGGCATTCCAGCTGGCAGAGAGCAGAAAGAGGAGAGAGAGGGAGCTCACCTTCCCTATAAGGGCACGGCCTGCAAGTAGCATCTATCATTTCCTCTTCCGTCTCTTTGGACAGAACTTGGCTACCCGGGCATACTTAGCTGCAAGGAAAACTGGAAAATGTCGTTTTTAGCAAAGCAGCCATGTGCCTCGGCACAAAATGAGGTTCTTATTACAGAGAAAGGAAAAGAAATAGGGAGGTAACTCAACTGCTCTGCCACAGTGGACTGGGGACATTGGCAGGGTGAAAACAGTCCAGAATTTTTTCCCTGTAAAGACAATGTTCAGTTAATAGTCACACTAGTCGTGCTGTTTTCTAGGTGCTTTTGCTTGGCAAGGTTTCCTTTATGCCTAGACCATGGGCCTCTCCCACCAGTAGTAAAAGCTGATTCACCATTGCACTCCCCAGCACAGTGAAAAACAATCACATGCCACACTCCGAAATCCTAGTTAGAGAAAAAATGCAAGTGGCACCACTTCAAGAGCCTTCCTACTAAATACCCATGTCCGTGTGTCCAGGCCTGGGCTTGTGTGTGTCTCTCTAAGTTCTTCCTTGTTCAAATGGTCCCCCACCCCCACTGTAGTAAAACGAGGTCTGTAAGCAACCCCAGGGATGCGGTGGTGCTGGGCTTCCACTGTCACCCACTGAAGAAATCTCAAATTACAGGGTGAGCTGCAAGAGTGACAGTCGTAAAATCACCTTGCTGCTAGTTACACTGAACAATGCGTGAGACTCGGGCATACCTCGGTGAGAAGGTCTTTCCAAGTATGTCTCCCTGGTCTCTCAGGGAGAGCCCATGGATTTATCTGTACGCCCCGAAAGAAAATTAGTGTGTGTAACAGAGAGAAGCAGAACTGACATGAGAAACACACGAGCCTGGGCTGACTGGCAACCTGGGAAGTTCTCGCTTTCTGTCTGTGCAAGCTGGGCTGGAAATTATGGATGCCTCTAATTCTTTTCTTCTTCCAATTACCTTCAGACGTAGGGCGCACTGCCTTCCAAATTCAGTTAGCCTTTAAGGAGAACTGCCCCTTTAAAAGGGGGGAAAAAAATTAATGAATGCAAATTGACATTAAATGGAGTTTTAAAAAAACGGTCAGGGTTTTTAAGTATGCTTATAATCAGTGAGAATAGTGGAGAAGAGTCAAGTCATCACTGATCTCGTTCACGGGGTGGGAGGGAAGAGCTGCTGGGAACTCATCAGAAAGGGAGATGTTTGGTAGAGCCTGTCCCACTGTGAATTCACTCTGGTGTCCTCTCTCATTTTGGGATCCCCCTGAGGTGGTGAGCACTGAGTTCCACCTTTAATGAGCCCCCCGGGCTCTACGAGCACATTAAGAAAGGGGGAGAAAGTCTCTGTGTGGGGATTCTATTTGAGATTTTGAGGAGTGAGGTGGAAAAGCAGGAGTCAGGCTAGTTTTCACTCATTTTTCAACAGGAATTTATTGAGCACCTATTGTGTGCTACATACAGTGTTGTAGGAGCTGGAAAAAACTGGTGAACAGGAGAGACAAGGTCCCTGACACCTGGAGCTGACATTCTGGCTGCAGGAAGATGGGCTACAAGCCACAAACAAACAAGAACAGAGCGATATCTGTGACGGTAAAAAAAACCTCCTAGGAATTGAGCCCACGTATTTTGGAGCTCTGTGTCCCAGATCTTGGGCTGAATGCTTGTGGTGTCAGCTCATTTAATCCTCCCAACCACCCTTGGAGGAAGCACGAGAATTTCTCCAAATGATAGATGAGGGAATTGAGGCTCAGAGGAGAGACTTGCCCTGCTGCCTTCCTCCAGAGTCCAAGTCCTTAGCGGTCATATGGTACCACCTCTGTGCAGAGGTGGGATGAGACCATTTTCTTTGCAGCCCTGAGAAACAGGGTTATGTGATGGAGAGTTCTGGGTCCCGATGAAGATGGAACCATGTCCTCATTTGCGAGAAGGGGATCCAGGACTGAGGGACAGTGGAGACAGAGGTGCAAAGGTCCTGGGGCGGGAAGTGGCATGAGGCCAGAGTGATGAGAACCTGGTGAGGGAAGGTGATGGGGGTCAGGTCTCATGGGCTTTGTTGGCCAGAGCAAAGGGTCGGATTCCAGAGCTGCTGGAGGATGTTGAGCAGGGAAGGAAGGCAACCTGATTCAGGTTCAAATAAGAAGGAAGAGACTGGTTGGCAGATGGCAGCAGAGCCAAGGCCAGGTGGCAGATGCCACAAGAGCTCAGCCAAGAGGGGATGGGGTCTTTTATGACCAGCTGCCCATCTACTCATCCCACCCTGTCGCTATGCTTGGGGTGTCTTGCTTTTTTTCCCCATAGTTCTTATCGTTAGCTCAAATGATCTCATTTATCCATTCGTTTTCTCATTTATCCTGTCTCCTACACCAGAAGTTATCCTCCTTGTGTGACATGTTTACCACATGTCCCTTGTGCCTCAGACAATGCCGGGTGCAGAGGAGATGCTCAGGAAATTGTCACGGACACTCAGCTAGTATTCTGTACCATGTCCTGGCTCTCCCTTCCCTGGGCCCGACAGAACCTAGGACCATGGCTGGCTCAGCTGAGCTCACCCAAGTGAGTGGCTTTGTGCCTCAAAGTCGCCATCTTACCATGAGTGTTCCCCAACACTTGCCTCTTGTCCCCTCCTGGCAGTGTGTGAAAGATTCAAGTATCAAGGACATGGGTGGCTTTGCCAGAATTAAGGAGAACTCAGCCCTATCTGTTCCCCAGTGGGCAAGACGATTGCCCCCAAACCAAAGAGCAAACCCAAACAAAGAGCCCTAGGCACATCAGGAAAGAGCCAAGTGCTTAAACTCTACCAAAGCCAAGGCTGTCATAAATGGTATGTCCAGTGGGAGAAGAGTGAGGCAGATAGCCTGCCATACCTCCTCTCCGTCAGAGAACATCAAAGTCTGTCAGCCCTGGGACACCTTGCCCTCCTCTGGGGACTGTGGCCTTACAGGGTTTGCTTATCAGACGTAAGCTCCTCCTCCATTTTATCGCAAAGACACGGCAGGAATCAGGCAGAGGACCTTAAAGAATTCTCTCAAGCCCTCTCCAATTTTCCTGAAGATCGAAGTAGACAATTGTGCACGTAGTGTGCCCACCGTTGAGGAGTTAACTCACTCTCTGGGTGTGTGTGTGTCCAACTTTGCCTCACCTCACCTTCTGAAGAAGAAGGAAGGAGAAACCCCCCAGAGGAGCCACCCTGTTCTGACAGGGATTCCGCTTTCCTCTGCTGAGGTGTCCTGTTCTTCCACAGGCATCCTCGGCCGCTCACCATTCTTTAGCGTCTCCTCACTCACCTGTCCAGCTCTCCTCTGATGCACAGTGTGATTAATATTTCTGGAAAGAAGTTAACCCAGGGCTCTGTCATAGCTGCTATGTAGACCCAGCTTATTGCAGTCTTCCCCTGAACCAAAACATGCCTGGAAAAGTAATATAGATGTATTTTATTTTTCTTGAAAATAAATGATAGGCATTGCATTAGAATCCTCATCGAGAAAATATACCCTGAATCTATAATCAGAGGAGAGATGTTACCTATAAAAAATAAAGAACCAAAGGGTACATTTCCACGCTGAAACCAATTTTAAATTTTATTATTTTCCCCGTACTATTTCATCGACTCCCATCTCCTCTCCCTGTATTTATTAGCAGGTGGGCATTGCTTTCTCCCCCTCAGAGAGCCTTCATTATAATGGAGCACGCCCAGATTCTCTCCCAGTGAGTACAAGGCAGGGGGATGCTCCTTGTGGAAAATGGATAGCCTTGGGTCTCCATGTAGAGGGAGAAATATTTCTGAGGCAAATAGACCAATAATTTTTTTTAAATGGAATTTTTGAAGGTTGTTTTTGCATAGCGAGGTTAAAAATGTCTTGAATTGACAGGAAGGATATAGGATACTGATTTTTTATCCCGGCCATCCGTCAATCCCCCTACCTCCTGTCTCTGGCTGTGGCCTCCTGAGTCATTCTGAAGTTCCTTGTAGATTCATTTCTCCTCTGGGCCTGTCAGTGATCCCTCCCCGGGCAGAAGGCTTTTCTGAGGAGGCTGAACTTTTCTCCCCATCCATACGTAGCCACACAGGGAACATGGAAGCCAAGGTCTGCGCCTCACCCAGCCAGCCTGGCATTTGGACCAAACATTTCCTCTTGTTCTTTTACTCTCACCTCAGCCAGGTACAGAAAGAGAAATGACTATACAAGGATCTTCCTGCATTGCTTGCTCTCTCCCTTCAAGGAGCTCTTTTCTTGGGGCCTGAGGCTTCTCCTCGGGTTGGGCGGCCATTTTCTTGTGAACATTTTGCCATCAGGTCAACAGGAAAAAGGTGTTTCTGGTGGAAAAGAGTCAACTCGTGTCCTTTTGTGAAGTACATGCCAATTACAAGCTTAACAAAAAAGACAAAGATTTGACTTCTTTCATTCCTTCCAGCTCTAATGGAGAAGAAAAGGGGCTTATCCTACTGTGTCTCCCTCCTTAAAAAATTCTTGAGGGAAAACTTATGAATGTAACGAAACTCTGATTTAGAAAATGTATCCGAATCTGCAATCGCTGCAGTGATTCAGAACTACAGGATGTGCTTCCACGTAACGCCCACTTCCAGGCCATTTCCGCTCTCCTCAGCCTCTCTGCCTCTCTCCCTTCTATTTATTGGACATAGTGAGGCTTTTCACCTGGAGCAAAGTCCCTCATAATGACTGCCCTCAACAGTCTTTCTAACGGCTAGAGGTTAGGCAACCACTTGGGGAGGAAAACAGCCAGCCTTGTGTTTCATGTATATGGCAATGGGAGAACTATTTCTGGGATCAAATAAACGAATATTTTTTCCGAATGGACTTTTTGAAGGTTGTTTTTGCGTGGCGGTGTTAAAGTTTCTTTAAAAACCATGGAAGGGCTGCGGGACGCTGGCTCCCATCCCTGCCTGGCCCTTGGCCCGTAAGGCCTTCTCTCCTGAGTCTTTGTGGAGACCCCCAGGAGGGCTGTCACAGATGCTGGGGGTACCTGTGAGGGGCCTGAGTGACCCTCGAAGACAGAGCTGTCCCCCGCCCCCCAATGGGACTTTGTTGATAGCCATGTCTCATCCCAAAGCCATCCAGGCCCCCACCTTGTCCCTGCGGTAACAGCAGGTGGTGCCTGGAGCCGTGGGTGGAAGGGGGGCTGCCCTCCCCAACGTCAGGAAGCCTTCCAAGCTCAGGCAGCCCTGGGCAGCCTTCCCCTCCACTCCCTCCTAAGGCCAGATTTAACAACAGAAATACAGGACGCCCACTTAAATTTCAGATCAGCAAGGGATTTTTTTTTTTTTAGCGTTATGTATGTCCCAAATATTATACAGGGCGTGCTTACACTACAAAATATTTGCTGTTTACCTGAAATGCAAATTTAACTGAGTGTCCAGTATGTTAACTGCTGGCCTCTCCCTGCGGCACCGCCGTGGCAGACTCCCTGGGGGCTGCAGTGCTTGCAAACTTACCCTTCGCTATCTTTCAAATCTGCCCCCTCTCAAGCTAATCGGGTTGGGGGCTCCTACTCCTGCTATTCTGGATGCTTCTTCTGATACAGTTGATCTCCGGGCGTTTGCTATTCAGGCACTGCGTTGATGGCCTCTGAGCGGGTCCCCCAAGCTGGGCATCCCGATCCCCCCAGTTTCCCCTGGCATCTGTCCATTTGGGTCTCTCTCTGGGCTTCTCTTGGTGTCTCCTCAGGTGGCAGGACCTGAGGCCCCCTCAGCTTGGATCCCCACCCTAGGGGAGATGGGGTGGAGATGGGGGCGGCGTCCCAGTCTTCACCTATTCCTTCACCAATGAGGAAAGGCAACATTCACTTTCTTTGCAGAGCTAAAAAGAAATGTTAGCCAGAGGGTTAATTTTCTTTTCTCTTTGAAATTCGTGAGGGGGAAAAAGCATCAAAGCTGCACCACTCTGGCTTAGAAAACACACTCAGAAGCTGTAATCAGTGGAGATACACCCTCTTCTGTACAGGGTACATTTCTACACTAAAACCTATTTTAGATTTTATTATCTACCTCATGCTATTTCATCTCCTCTCGTCCTCTCCCCTTGTATTTATTAGAAGCTGGGTATGGATTTCTTTCCCTGAGAGAACTTTCATAATAATGAAGGATATTTGACAGTCGTTCACAGTGAGCGCAGGATTGGAGGATATTCTGTGAGGAAAATGGATAGCCTTGTTTTCCTCTGTCTGAGAGAAATATTTGAGGTGGTATAGCCTAATAATTTCTCAAAGTAGAAGTTTTGAAGCTTGCTTTTGCACAGAGAAGTTGAAAACTCCTTGAAGTGATAGAAAGGCTGGGGGATATTGTAATTATTATTATTTCATTCTCTGGGCAGCTGTTGGTTTTCTTTCCTGGTGTACAGCATCCCTTGGGGTTTCAGCCCCTTCTCATTTTTCTACTGCTTTCTCCTCATTGACTATTTTTTGACTGTCTTGAGGGGTCATAGTGAGAAAACCAGACAGATGGCACTCTCTTCCAGCCCTCCTTCTTTGCTGCATGTTCATGCAGTTTTCCCATTATTTTTCTGTCAGCGTTCAGAGAAACAGTGTAAACCACTTTCCTTCAAACCATTATGTTAGTTTACGCAATGGTGATTTAAGCCGTGTATTCTTTTTTTTTTTTTTTAATTTGAATTTAGTAATAATATATTTTTAAAGATAAGTCAGGAAGATTTCCCAAATAAGTTTGGGATGACAACTGCTTAAGATTTAGTTTTCTTCCTCCCCCCCCTTTTAATCTTGTTTTATGTGACCTTAGTTTTACATACTTAATTTAGTTATTTCTTTTTATGCACTTGAAGTGAGCTCTGAGGGAGCATTTCGGAGAGGTAATCTTATCAACCAGTTGTCTTTCTCTCCAGAAAAGGAGTAGAGAGAGCTGTGTGGTGAGATTCCCCCTCCCCCCTGAGACCACCTCCTGGGGAGGGATAATTGCTTGAAGGAGACATGTTTCTAAAGATTGGCTTCTCTCCCTCCCTAAGGTTTGCATATTTTTAATACTGTTCTTTCCACAGCCCCCTTAGCTTCTGGCTATCATTTGTGCACAATTGTGCATCCGCCTCAAAACCCATCTTCCACTCCCTTCCCTGCTCCAGGTGCAGTCTTTTGGCCCCTGAAGTTGTTTGTGCTGTTCTCCAGACAAGCATTGAAGCCCCCTCCCACTTTCTGTCAGATATGGATTTCCTTTCCTCAATTGCTTTAGAATTGCAAAACAGACTTCCTTTGTGGGTGGTGCAGTAGAAATCTTCAGGAGAGGTGTAAAGATTTTTCAGTTGTCTGAAGGGGTAAGCTTTCTAGACAGTTCTAATAGGTCAATTGCTGTTGTTTTTTTTAAGATCTAGAGATCATATTTCCCAATTACTTTGGTAGGTTTAAAAGATATTTCTAGGACAGTATTCTTTCTTTTTAAAATTCTTTTTCCTTAATTTGGGGTCTATAACCCTACCTGTATTTTCAGATAAATGTTTAGTTTTGTGGGTAACTGAGCTGCTAAGTTTCCAATGCATTTTAAGCAGGCCGATTAAGTTTAAAGGAAGATAAAGGGTGATGGGTCTAAGAGTTTCCGAAGTTAAAAAAAAAAAAAAAATCTCATAATTCAAGTGTCACATCATAAAAGATAGAATTTCTAAAGCTGGTATGAGGACAAAAGAATGGGATTTTGTAAGAATTTGGTCCATCTCTTCCTATGATCACTCTTTTCCCCCTTGTTGTCCGTGTCTCAGCTTCCAAGTTCCATGTGGCCTTGGAGTTCAAGTCTCTTTTCTCTCTTCATAGCAGAACAGAGCTAAATCTTAAGATTTTATTTCCTGCTTTGGTCTGAAAGAACTCATGACTGCCCCCGCTATTTTTTATGAGGATCCATAGAAACCATGTAGAGCCTTTTGCTAAAAAACACCACTTGAGTTCATTGCTTCAAGACTGCAGTTAGGGAAGTACTCTTTCTTTTGAGGTGGAAATCTTGAGAAAAGATGAAGACAGGTTGAAAGGATTTCAATGACGGCATAGTCCACTCAGTTGAGTTTCTTTCATTATTGAGAAAACCACAGTACAATAATCCACTCACATTCTTGAGGAAATTTTGCTAAGAAAGTTTTAAAAGAGTATTTGGGGAAGCTTTTATCCTTTTATCTTTATCTCAGTCCCCTTGCTCTTAAAGAGAATTTAATAAATAATATTGAATTCTGTGCCTGAACAAGATTTTATACTACTGAAAGTTTAAACTGGCTCTTCCGTACTACTATTGTTTAGAGGAAATAGCCTGAGTAGAAAAAAGTTTTCACTTTTCTAAACACCTATCTTTCATCTATGTCACAAAAAAGCAGAGAGAACTCCAATGGAAGTTCTGTAATAAGAAAAACAGTATTACCTAAGTACCATGTAAGAGAATATCTAAACCTGTATGAAAACAGAAAAGCATCCCTCCCCTCTTTTCTGGTTTTCGTGTCAAATTAACTTTTACTAGTCTGTAGCTTAGGTTTAAGAGAAGAGCTAGATTCTCCCTCAAAAGTTATCTTTACACAGAGATGGCAAAGAAAGCATTCTTGCTTTCCTAAGGTGATTGGAAAACCAAAATTGATGAAAACAACTCTAATATTTTTTTCTCTTTTCAGTTTCTAGTTTGACATGATCTCATTTTTTCTTCTATCAGGATTAATGAGGGAGAGAAGGGAAGCTCTTTCTTTCCAGATATTATCATTGAAATGGATCAATTTCTTCTTTTTTCAAAAAGCAGTTTTATTGAGATATATTCACAAACCATACAATCCATCTAAAATGTACAATCAGTGGTTTTTAGTATAATCACAGTGTTGTGCATTTATTACCACAAAAAAATTTAAAACAGAGAGCAGATGTGGCTCTAGTGGTTGAGCACCTGCTTCCCACATGGGAGGTCCCAGGTTTGATTCCCAGTGCCTCCTGATAAAAAGCAAAAACAAACGAGAAAACCAACTCAGGGAAGCCGATGTGGCTCAGTGGTTGAGTGCCGGCTTTCCACATATGAGGTTCTGGGTTCAATCCCCGGCCCCCAGTACCTAAAAAAGGAAACAAGAAAAAGAAAAACTCCACATCACTTAGCCCTCTATCCTTCCCCAGCTCTACAGAACCACTAATATAATTCTATCTTTATAAATTGACTTATGTTTACGTTTTATATAAATGGAATCATGTAATATATATAGTACTTTGTGTCTGTTTTCTTTCACTTACCATAATGGTGGGGTTTTTTTGCCTGATATTAACATCTTGTAACATTAACATACGTTTCTTCAGTTTCAAAGAAAAAGTCTTGTATATGTAATATTTCCCATATTCATATTTCACGTGGGGTTTTGCTATGCTATACAGACCCAAGTTATATTTTTTAGCTTTCCTTCTAGTAATATACACGACCTTAGACTTTCTCTTTCAACCACCGTCATACCCATATAATAGCACTGCTAGTTACAAACACTATGATGTGCTTTCCTATTTGGACATCTTTTTTGGGGGGAGTCTAATTGCTCTACCTGGAACTTCTAGCACAATATTGAATACCAGTGGTGACAGTGGGCATCCTTGTCTTGTTCCTGATCTTAGAAGGAAAGCTTTCAACCTTTACCCATTAAGTACAATGTTGGTTGTGGATTTTTCATATATGTCCTTTATCATATTGAGGAATTTCCTTCTATTCCTATCTTTCGAAGTGTTTTCATCAAGAAAGGATGCTGGATTTTGTCAAATGCCTTTTCTGCATCGATTGAGATGGTCATATGGTTTTATCCCTTCAATTTGTTAATATGGTATATTACATTAATTGATTTTCTTGTGTTGAATCACTGTTGCATACCAGGAATAAATCCCACTTGGTCATGGTGTATAATTCTTTTGATATGCTATTGGAATCTATTTGCAAGTATTTTGTTGAGAATTTTTGCATCTATGTTCATTAGAGAGGTTGGTCTGTAAATTTCTTTTCTTGTAGTATCTTTATCTGGCTTTGGTATTAGGGTGATGTTGGCTTCATAAAATGTGTTGGGTCATTTGAACTCCTCTTCAATATTTTGGAAGAGTTTAAACAGGATTGGTGTGAATTCTTCTCAAAATGCTTGGTAGAATCCACTTGTGAAGCCATCTGGTGTTGGACTTTTCTTTAAATGTGACGGTTTCAATTTCTTTAAATGTGATTGGCTTCTTGAGTTCTTGTATTTCTTGTAGTCAGCATAGGTTGTTTGTGTGTTTCTAGGAATTTGTCCATTTCATCTAGGATGTCCAGTTTGTTGGCATACAGTTTCTCATAATATCCTCTTATGATCCTTTTTATTTCTGTGGGATCAGTGGTAACTTCCCCCCTAATAGTTCTGATTTTATTTATTTGCATCTTCTCTCTTTTTTTCTTTGTTGGTCTAGCAAAGGGTTTGTCAATTTTATTGGTCCTCTCATAGAACCAGCTTTTGGCTTTGTTGATTTTCTCTGTTTTTTTTTTGTGTGTGTGTTTTTCTCAATTTCATTTTTTTCTGCTCCATTCTTTATTATTTCTTTCCTTCTGCTTGCTTTTGGATTGGTTTGCTGTTCTTTTTCTAGTTTCTCCAGTTGTTCAGTTAGATCTTTGATTTTAGCTCTTTCTTCTTTTTAAATATAGGTGTTTAGGGCTATAAATTTCCCCCTCAGCACTGTCTTCACTGTATCTCATACATTTTGATAAATTGTGCTCTTGTTTTCATTCGTCTGAATATATTTACTAACTTCTCTTACAATTTCTTCTTTGACCCACTGATTGTTTAGGAGTCTGTTGTTTAGCCTCCACACATTTGTGAATTTTCCCCTTTCCCATCTATTATTAATTTCCAGTTCATTTCATCATGATCTGAGAAAGTGCTTTGTATAATTTCAATCTATAAATTATATAATTTATTATATGATTTATTGTATAATTACTGTATATTATATATAATTATATATTATATATTTAATTATATATACACTTTATATACACAATAATATATATTATATAATTTATTATATAATATCTAAATTATAAATTATAATTTCAATAATAAATATAAATATTTATTGAGACCCACCTTGTGACCCAACATGTGGTCTCTCCTAGAGAAAGATCCATGGGCACTTGAGAAGAATGTATAACCTACTAATTTTGGATGCAACATTCCATATATGTCTGTTAGGTCTAGCTCATTTATCATATTGTTCAAGCTCTCCATTTCCTTGTTGATCTTCTGTCTAGTTGTTCTATCTTATGATGTGAGTGTTATATTGAAGTCTCCAACTATTATTGTAGAGATGTCTATTCCTCCTTTCAGTTTTGCCAGTTTGCCTCATGTATTTTGGGGCACACTGGTTAGATGCATAGATATTTACGACTGTTATCTCTTCCTGGTAGATTGTCCCTTTTATTAATATATAATGGCCTTCTTTATCCCATATAACTTTTTTTTTTTTTTTGCATTTAAAGTCTGTTTTGTCCAGTGTTAGTATAGCTACCCCTGCTCTTTTTTTGGTTACTATTTGTGTGGAGTAATTTTTTCCAACCTTTCACTTTCAGCTGGTTTGTATTCCTGGGTCTAAGGTGAGTCTCTTGTAGGCAGCATATGGATGGCTCATGGTTTTTTCAATCCATTGTGTCAGTCTATATCTTTGATTGGAGAGCTTAATCTATTCACATTTAATGATATTACTATAAATGCATTATTTACTTCTACCATTTTATTCTTTGACTTTCATATGTCATATCTTATTTTTGTCTGTCTTTTTACTCTTTTTGTTAACCTTTCTGCTAGTCTTGCCTTCTACACTCTCCTTCAAGCCTCTCTCTCCTGCAAAGGTGGATTCTTTTTTATGAGCTCTCTTAGTTTCTGTTTATTTGTGAATATTTAAAACTGACCTTCATATTTGAAGGACAATTTTGCTGGATAAAGAATTCTCAGGTGGCAATTTTTCTTTTAGTATCCTAATTATATCATATCACTATCTTCTTGCCTCCATGTGTTCTCATGTGAAATCCACAAAGTCTTACTGGACATCCCTTGTATATGATTGTTTGTTTCTCCCTTGCTGCTCTCAGAATTTTTTCTTTATTTTTAGCATCTGACATTCTGAGTAGTATGTGTCTTAGAGTAGGTCTATTCAGATTTATTCTGATTGGGATATGCTGTGCTTCTTGGATATATAAATTCACTTCTTTTATGAGAGTTTACAAATTTTCAGCCATTATTTCCTCAAATACTCTTTCTGCCCTTTTCTCCTTCTCTTCTCCTCCTGGAACTCCCTGGATACATATGTTGTTATACTTCATGCTACCATTCAACTCCCTGAGCCCCTGCTCAATTTTTTCCATTTTTTTCTCTCTCTGTTCTTCTCTTTCTTCAATTTCAGCTGTTCTGTCTTCTGCATCATCTATTCTTTCTTCCATCACTTCAAGTGTGTGATTGTATACTTCTAATGTGTTTTTTATCTTGCCTATTGTGTCTTTCAGTTCCATAAGCTCTATTGTTTTTCTGTTCAGGTTTTAAAATTCTTCTTGATGCTTGCTCAGTGTCTTCTTGATGTCCTTTATCTTTTTAGCCATATTGCCTTTCATCTCATTGATTTGATTTTGGAGATTTGTATGAACATTGTTGATTAGTTGTCTCTCATCTGGGGCTTTGATTTATTCCTTTGCTTGAGCAATTTCTTCCATTTTCTTGGTATGGTTTGTAGTTTTTTTGCTGAAGTTTGGGCATCTGATTATGATGGTGAGTTTATTCTGATGCTCAATTTCTGTTTCATAGAGATTTAGTGGCAGGAGGCTGTGCGTTACTGCTGTTCTTTGATTTTTGGTTTAACCTATTCTAGGTCTTTAGGTTTGTCCCTGTTAGTCGCTCAAATCTGGGCCATGGGCCCAGTATGGGTTGTAGACCCACTTCCAAGGGCCTTGGGGAGGGAGACTATAAAGGCCAGAAAAATCTCTTAATTTATTTACTTTTAATTTCCTTGCATGCACTTCCTTGGTCTGCCAGAAGATGGCTTTCTTCAGCAGACCTCTGAGTTCAAACCCTGGTCAGAGTGTGTTCCCTGTAATACCAACTGGAACAATGTGACAGAGGATCCTGCTTCAAGGATATTTAGAGCCTTGCAGATCAAAATTTCTCAGAAGTTGTTCTCCAACCTTTGCTGGCAGCCCTCTCTCTTTCTTGTGTATGAAAGCATTCCACTCTCCTCGGCATCCTCAATAACCAGTCCTGGTCAGCAAAAATGGCATGGCCCCACCCAGCCTAGAAGGGCCTGTGGGACACAGCAGACCAAATTTGATGGCCAAAAGCTGAATCAGCCTTAGGCTGCATCCTTCTCTCTTCTGATTCCTGGGGAGGTAGATCCCTGCGGCCCCCTGTCCATAGCTGATGGGCCGAGGCTGGAGAATTCAAAATTGTCTGCTTGTAGCGTGGGGAAAGGGTGCTGATGGCTGCAGCTGCAGCTTCTACTCATGGTCTTTCTGTCAAGAATTTTCTCCTGTGCCCCTCTCTTTTCTGGGTGGTGTCCAGCCTTCCCCTGGTGTCCTAAACCCTAGAACATTTATTTTCCAGGTCATTTCTCCCTCTACTTTAACTATTTTCCTGGGAGAGTAGTGAGTTCCATGTCTTTCTAATTCGCCATCTTCCCAGAAGTCTCAATTTCTTCTTCTTCTTTTTTTTTTTTTTTTTTTACCGGGAGGTCCCGGGGATCGAACCCGGGTCCCTCCATATGGGAGACGGACGCCCAACCAGTTGAGCCACATCCAACCCCTCAATTTCTTCTTTTTAAGGATGCAGATCTTGAGGAAAAATGAGGTTGCTCAAATATCTCAATTATATTCCAAGAAATGGACTTGTCTTTTACAGACTCATTTAATAATGAGAAGCATTGAAAATAATTCAAAGAGTAAATACTCTTGACTCAGTCTTGGCATTATAGATTTCAAATGGTATTTTCAATCATTGTTTATTTTTTCTCTTCCTCTCATATCTCCATTTGCTCTCTAAAATTTAGATATGTGCTTGTGGTTTGGGCACAAACTTTTAACTTAAGGAATGATTTTATACATGAGTTTCCACTCAACATCTTTCAGGAAAAAAAATCTCTGAGAGGGAATGCTTCTCAAATGGATTGCCTCTCATCAAAGAAATAGAAAAGAAATGAAAACAACTAAGAAAACTAGTTCCAAAATAAAGCACATGATTCTGTAGAAGAGACAAAGTTTCTGAAAATTGCATTAGGATAGAGAAATATCCTGGGATATAGCTCGATTTTGATAAATGCATTTTTTCCATTCCTCTGATGGGTCTTTCAACTACTTCTCTCTGAGGAACCTAGTTGAGGCGTCACTGCCAACTTGACCCTCCTTGGGCAGTTGTGTGAGGTGGCATGTGTGATTCCTCAGGCGGGTCACTTCTAATTTTGATCTGATGAGGTATCCCTGAGGTATGATTCTTAACCCACCTCCTCTGTGGTATTCACCACAACACCAATCATTGTATAATTATGTTCTAATTTTCTTCTTTAGCTACGTTGTATACCACATCAACTATTACACTTGAGCCTCTTAAATTATTAACAACAAACTTGTATTTAATTCCAGCACAGGGGGGAGAGGGCACTTTGATTCTTTCTCTTTGTCTCATTTATTTTCCTTATCACTGGAATCTCTTCTTTTGAATTCTGTACATGACTAAGTTTTTAAGTGACTGAATAAATTTAACTGAATTTTTTCTCCACTAATGTAGTTTAGGGAAAATTCCTCTGAGACTAAAGCTATCAAAGCAGCTGTCTTTTATTTATTTATTTTTTTAAATAGAAAAGTAAAAACAACTGCTCTGACATGTACTTTCTGAGGTAAAAGATTTCCCTAATTGTGCTTAAGTGGTAAAATAGCGAAATATTATGTGAGAATGGTGATGTAATTCTCTGAAATTAAGTAGATTAGAATTTTTTTTTTCTTTTTAGCCTTTCAACTTTTATTAGTCTGCCATTAGGGGAACTCAGAGAGGTCGAGGTGGGGAGCAGAATCTCCCTTGGCATTTCTTGTACCTTGTTCTCTCTCTGTCACAAATCACCTCACAATGTTTTCCCAAGGAGAAACAAAATGGCAGCCTGAATTCCAGGGTTCTTTCATCCACTAATGCCTTCCCTGCTTCTCTGACTAGAGCTAATGGCTCTGCACCATTATTTTTCCTGTCAGAATTAATAGGGAAATATTCTTTTCCTAAAGCCATTAGTTAAGTACTATTGCTTGCAGAATTGCTGAAACAGGATAACACCTCCTTCTCCAGGGTGTAAATCTTAGGAAATGATGAGGCAATTGCTTAAACACAGCAATTAGATTCCAAAGCCTGAACTTTTCCTCTACAATTTTCATTTAGAGTTAGGAAAGTTTGAGAGTTATGATCCATAAAGTAGATGCTCTTGATTCAATTTTGGCATTAAATAATTCAAATAATATTGACAATTTTCTTTCTTCATTTAGTCTGCCTTCTTCCTCACAATTTTTGTCATCTCTTTATTTTAGGACATTCTCTTATTGTCTGGGTGTGATTAAACATTTAATTTACCAAAAGACGTTAAGCATACTTTCTCACGAAGGTTTTTATTTTTTTAATTTTTTTAAAGAAAACGGTGAGCAAAGTGTTCTCAAACTGATTGCCTTTCATCTAAGAGAGAGGAGAAATGAGAACCACGGAGAAAAGTGGCTTCTGAAAAAAGAGATTCAAAAATGATTACCCAGAAGAGGCAAAACTTTAAAAAATGAGGACAGTACAGAAATACTCTAGATATGGTTTGAGATGGATAAACATACTTGTCTCTTCCTTCCATGAGTCAAGTTTTCTGTGCCCAAGAAACTAAACTTTGGTTCCCGGTGTGTGAAGACTTGCCTCCTTCTTAGCAGTCCCTACATGGGTGACTCCTAGCACCCCCTGTGTGCCCTTGGGTGCAGTCTGGAGGTTTTCCTCCTTATTTTCCATCTGAATTTTAGAGCCAATATTATTTATTTTATTTTTCTTTCAAACTAGTAAAGCAATTACCATGCTTGTTGCAACAAAGAAAGTAACAAGGCATATTCAAGGACAGCCTGGCAATTCCCAATTCCAGCTGCCCAGAAGGCCCCAAACATAGATTCCTGCGCATCCTTGAAGACCTTTCCCAGGTGCAGCCAGATATGCACAGGCTCATAGCACATGCGGTAATCCACAGCTCTTTTCTTCTCAATATGTCTTGTACATACCTAACTCTAGGCCAGTACCGGTAGATCATTTTAATAGCGGCATAAAATCCCATAGTATGGACATACCATAATTTATTTCATCAACTCTTTCCCTGTTGGTGGACATTCATGTCAATTCCTGTGTCTTTCCCTACCACAATCATTTTTGCAAACATTCTGGCTCAGTTTCCCATTTCTAGTTTCCTAACATGCACTGATTCCTGGGTATTAGCTACAACCAGATTACTTATCAAAAGCGGTTTTATTTTCCTATAAATCTTTTTCTAACTGTATTTTTCTTTTTAACTTTTCTTCCACCAAAGAGCAAAGCCTGGGTGAATACTAAAGCTTTGTCACTATTGCCCGTGCCCTTGAGCTTCTTAAATAATGACTCACAAACTAGTCCCTCACTGGTCAAACTCAGGCCAGAGATCTGTTGGTTAGCACAGTGCATTTAAAAAAAGAAATTAGTTAGTTCCCAATGATTAAAAACGTAAAGTCCGAATTCCCAGGTTCTCTTGAAAAATCAATGATCTGGTCACCTGAACCCTCTGTTCTCCACAGCCACAGGAGGCTGGAGCCAAGGATCAGCTACCCCTTGGGGTTGGGCTTACTCCCCCCTTTCCATGCTCCACACCCCACCCCTTTGGCTCCCCTTATGTGTGACAGCTACCTTGTCCCTGTAGCATCTGTGGTCCTTGGTGGAAACAAGGGTTTCTTTTAGCCTTGACACTACTGACATTTAGGGCCGGAAAAGTCTCTCCTGAGCATTGCAGGGTGGGCAGCTGCGTCCCTGGCCTCTACCCACCACCTGTTGGTAGCACTCCCATGTCATGAGAACTCCTGGTTTAAACAAATCCACAAAGCATGTTTTCCTCAGTACATTTTGAGATAAACTTTTCAAAGACTATTTGCTGGGAATTGAGTCATGTTTCCCATAAAAGTTCAGGACCCCAACCCCTGGTCCTGCAGATATGAATCCATTTGTAAAGAGGACCTTTGAAGGTGGTGTCAGCTCAGGTGAGCCCAGACTGAAGGAGGGTGGCTCTTAACCCAACATGGATGAAGCCCTTTTGTGCAAAGGAAGTTGGACACAGAAGCAGCAGCCACGGGAAGAACAAGAAACCGGAAGTCCTTGGAGCCTGGAGGAGAAAGAGAAGACACTGCCATGCACATTGCCATGTGACAGAAAAGCCAAGGGCCAGGCGGCACAGGCAGCCAGCCCCAGAATGCCTCGGTCTTCAGGGAGGGAGCATCGCCTTGCCGATGCCTTTGGACTTCTCCTCGCCTCAGAGGCCTCAGCCAATAAATCCCCGTTGTTTGAGCCTTAGGGCGTTTGTGTTAGCAGCCAGGAAACTAAAACACTGCTCCTGGGCAGTTTTCACTGTTTCTCTGTATTCTGTAGGCCTTCGTTTTTCATTTATGAAAGAACATGGTTGAATTCTGTACATGATTTAAAGTCACGGAAATGCTTCAAACCAGCCCCATTCACCAGGTTTAGAGAAAATACCTGAGAGGAGAAAGTGATCAAAATCACTTCCCTTTCATCTCAGCAACAGAAATGTAGAGGAGGCTGCGACTACAGGTGTTTTCTAAAGAAAAAGCTTCACCTAATTACACATGCATAAAAGATAAAATTCCTAAATACTGTATGAAGATGGTTGAATAAATCCCTGGAATAAAGGTGGGCGGTGCCTTTGTTCACTCCAGTTTTCTTCGGTAATTTCTTTTGTTAGATCATCCTGGAGCCTCAGGTGAGCTAACCTCTCTCTCCCTGGGCTCTCACGTAAGTACTCCTCAGAATGTATTTCCCAGGTATCTGAAGGAAACAGGTGGAAGGGGGACCTCTCCAGGGCTCTTTTCTCCCTCTTTGCCTTCTCTATCTTTCTCTGACAAGGGCTAATGACCTTCCTACGTCATTTCTCATCAAAATTAATAGAGAAGGATTAATTATTTCCCCAAAGCTATTAGTTAAGTCATGGTGCTCCGAAATTGCTGACACGGAATAATTTCTCCTTCATTCCAGAATGTAAATCTTGAGGAGAGATGGGAAGCTGTTTCAGGTATATCAATTATGCCCCATGGAATAGGCCTGCATGTACAGTTTTCATTTAGCAACAGGAAACTTTTGAAAAATAATGATACATTAAGTAGATTTGCTGGGCTCCATCTGGGCATTTGATGTTCCTGATGGCATTTATTTAATCATTTTTTCCTTATATGATTTCATAATCCCATTTTTACTCTATTTTAAAGACACGCTCTTATCTGGTCATGATTAAACTTTTAACTTAAAGCAAGATTTTAAACACTATGTTGCACGAGTCATTGAGCAGGTAAAAACTTTCTACGGGGGGACAGTGCTTTGTCCTGATTGCCTCTCATCAGAGCAACAGAAAACCTCGAAGAAAAGTGGTTTTTAAGACAAAAACGTCATTTATGATTCCTGGGAAGCAAACTTTCAAAACCCTGCATCAGGACAGGACAGAAATACCCGAGGCTGTACTTAGATTTGATGAATGTATTTTTCTCATCCAAACCTAACTCCCTGCCTGTCCAGCTAAATCTGAGGCTGTGCCTCACCACTCACTGCCTTCTAAACATTTCCTGATTGGAATCGACATCCCCCATCTCCCGACCTCTTTGCCTGCAAGGATCACTCACTCTTCCGTCATTTTCAGCCATAATTTTTTTTTCTAAAGAGACTTTATAAACCAAAAAAGTATAATAGGATTGCAGAAACAAATGAATTTAGTGTTCCAAGCTTTTAGAATAATGTCTGGCATGCAATAGGGACTTCAAAAATACTAATTGACTAATTAAACAAATGAATGCTTCAGACTTGTTAGAGAGGAAACCAGCCAGAAGGGCTGCGGTGTGGGAATGATTTTTACAGTCTAGAATTTTAATCTTTTCCCTACATATAGATTGGGTCAGGGCCCTCTTCCACCATGCCCCAATATCCGGTACTTTTCCTTTGTAGTAACTAGCACATTTGCTTGGTGGATTTTTTGTGTTCTGATTTGCTTTCTGAATTTCTTCCCCATTAGACTGTAATTTCCATGAGGGCATGTCTGCCTCGTTTGCCCCTGAGCAAATTCCATGTTTAGCATAGTGCCTGGCACAGAGTAAGTGCTCAACAAATATTGAAGCAAATGAGCAAATAACTGCCCACAAAAAGATTGCTTGCAGAGCCCTGCCCAGCTTTCTTTAAATAATTGCAAAGTGCATCCTTTAATGACCATGATGGGTCTGAATAATTTAATCTCAAGTCAATTAATAGTCCAGGAGATAACGCCTTCATTCCTCTATTCTTGCAGCTTCCTCAGAAGGTCAACATTGCAGACTCATTTTCTCTCTTCCTTATAATTCAGAGTTTGGAATTCAAATTAATGGAGTTTTTGGTGAATTGGGGCAACCTAAAGAAATCCATCGAATTATGTGTATTTTCAGATCATGATATTGGAATCATGCATTTATTAGCATTTTTTAAGAGGCCTAGAAATAACAGAGCCGAAGAAGTTTTGGCATTAAAGATGTTTAAGATAATTTTGTAAGTTTCATCATTTTGTTTCTTCACTTCACTTTCTTTCTGATTATTTTACAGTTTTCCATAGCCGCCTCAGTATGGCTAAATCTAAAATTGCCACGACACTTTAAGCAGTCTCTTACTCTAAATGTGGTTTGGCGATTCTTTCTGAGGAAAATTATTAGCCTTCAATCAGGGGCAGAACAGAACGGCACAGAGAGCTGTGATGAGAGCTGGTCTCTCTAATAAGATTCACATAATTGTGTAAGAGCGGCTGAATTTCCCCAGATTGCATTAAGACAGAGGAATCTGCAATTTCTGAAGATGTAGGAAGTGATTCATACAGTGAGATGCAAACGCTAAGCAGGATCACATTCTGTGCTTTAAAATTTGACCAGGACGCTATTTACTTTTTGAAAAGGGCCATTCATTTAAAAGCAAGTTAGCATCCTGCCTCAATAACCCAAATTAGTTTAAAACACTTCAGTGACGTTACTTGGGCATTTTTCACAATTATCAAAGATAACTCACTTTTCTCTGTAGGCTGTAGGGTCGAAAGCAAATTAAATCAGCGGGTTTTCTTCCCTCACTTTCTCAGATGAGTCAGAAGTTATTGGTCAAATGGGTGCGTGACCTTTCTGCTTAAACTTAAAAGCACAAACAACCTGTTGGGAAGACATTTGGCCAATCTGATTATTTTCTCTATACTGATTGGTTTTACCTCTTCATTGAATTGAATGAATTGCCTGGGTGTTTTGCTACTGGGGCAGAGGTGGGAGACACAGCTTAATCTACTTAGAGCAGGTGCTTGTGTTTGGGGTTACAGAAACATTTATCATCATTATTATTGTTTGGTGACTTTTCACAGGTAAGGAAGAAACCAAATCTATTTATGTCTTGAGTCCATCCATTTTCTCCATTCCTACTTCCACGCCTTCACCACTAGCCCACCCTAGTAACTTTGTTTACCCACCTCTGCTTCATCTTCCCTCAATGTCATCTTCAGATAGTAGCAAGACATGTCTTTATAACAGGCAGACCCCCTGCTGAAACTTTTCCTTGGTTTCTTCACAATGAAAGGAGAATAAAATCTACACGCCTTACCTCAGCCACCTGCTCCCTCTAAGACCCAGCCCCTGTCCATTGAGTGCCAGAAATGGATGAAAATAGACCCAGGACCATGGCAGCATTGGGGACAAAGAAGAGCCCAGGAGCTTCCAGAGAGGGAAAAACAAAAAGGTTTCATCCAAGGGGCCATGAATCCTAAATCATATTGGCTCCAGATTTCTTGACAACTGGAACTCAATAGAGCAACATCTTCAATTCCAACGGAATATGATTTCCAATTCAGAATGTTATACCCAGACAAGCTGTCAAAGTCTAAGCAATTTTATTTCATGCCTGCTTTCTCATGAAGCTCCTGGAGGTTTTGCATTAGGAAAGAAAGAAAAAGGAGGTTTCAGAGGTTGAGGAACCCAGAGAGAGGGGAAAAGAACTACCACAATGATGGCGAAGGGGAGTCTCAGGAACAGCTGTGTATTGGGCTTAGCAAGCAGCAGTCCATTTGGTGCATGTCAGAAAGTTCCAAGAGAGGGATTTCTAAGGAAATGAAACTAATAGAAACCTTAGATAATTTGGAGTTGGGGGATGCTTTTGGTAATAAGTCAATAGGAAACTAAGCAAAATAGAAAAAGAAAATAATTATTAACTCCAGGGAAAACAATGTTGTGCAAGAAAGTCCAAGTAATCATAGTACACCACATGGCTCAGTATTGAAAGTCGCATTACTGAACATAATGCCAACATCGAATATTCGTCTAAATATTAAAATTACGGCACCATAGTTATATGACTGATAAGAGGATGGAGGGACAGGAAGTGTGTGCACGTGTGGTACTGATGAAGATTATATTCAAACTCAAAAAATTTAGGAAGTAACACTATAAGTATGCTATTAGGAGTGAAAGAGGTAAATATCCAAAGACTCCAATGTGGAACAAGGTGGGTGGGTGTGCAGGGGTTATTTTCCTAATAAGTAGAAAGGTTTGACTTTTTAAAACTCTGTGCATGTGTGACTTTAATTTCAGTAAAAGGGAAGAGTCTGGCGCTGCTTCTCTGCTGACAAAGCCATTTGAGAGTCTTTTCCGACTCCAGCTCATGATGTCCTCTACCTTCTGAAATGCTGTAGTCCTTTTAACCTGTATCCCAGGCCAGTATTATAACACGGAGGAGTGAGTCATGGTGAAGGACGAGGGAAGGCCAGTTGTGAGAGATGCTGTTTTGTGGATGTTGTCAAGGCCACTTCTCTGCCTCCCCTCTGCCCCTACCCAAATCACAGCAATATCCACCACCACAACAAAACTACAGCAGCACAAACACCAGACCTTAGCCTCTGCTGTCTGGTGCTCTAACTGATACTAAGACATGGTTGCCTCTATGACACTGATAATAAGTGATGGAGAGCGAAATGTCTATATAGGCAGAAAATTCAAGCCAATATAAAATCAATCTAAACAAACATGATCAGGAAGATGACTCTGCTGGAAAAAAAAAAAAAGCCATGTGAAATATCTTTTAAAATATATTTCACTTTGGGAATTGATTTTGCCATTTCTTTTCTTTATAGAAGTAGAGGTATCTTATTTGACCAAGCACGCTGAGGTAAACTGAGTTTTCATACAAACCATGTGAAGTGAGGGTTGACAAGCTCAGTGCTAGTCATGATTACGTAGACTCTCTCTTAGGAAATTGCTATTTGCTTATTTTATAATTTCAAATATATATAAATATGCCACCCTCCTTTTAGGTCTAAATCTACGAGGCGAGCCATCTTGTGCCACCTCAGAATCATTTCTTTGTGGTGGAAATGAAGAGAAGAATGAAAATTACTGCAGACAAAACTCAGGAACTTTCTCTCCTAGTACAAGTTCAAGAAATGTCATGGAAATAGAAAAACTATCTGTGAAGGTAGGTCTCATGATTTTGAGCATGGTTATCTGTCCAGTGGCTGGATTTATGCCTCTCCTTCCATTCTTGTTGTCTAGTGTGGCAAAGCTCAGCTCTGGTCAGCTACTGAAGCTTCCTGGCGTACAAGCCTGGCCAGGTTACAATCACCTCCAAGCATTCTGCATGGGAGGAAACCATAAGGATGATTTCTTATGTTTGATTGTGTATAAGTCATTCCTGCCTGGAGCAGAGACATTGTCTTAAGGCAGAAATCCTCAACAGATTGTGGGATACTAAAAAAACCATCCTTTGAAAAATATTGTGCCAGAAAAACTTAAACTTAACCTAAAATACTAGAGAAACGCATTCGCCTGATGAACAATGGTGACTTAAAATCAGAAGCTCAAAACTGGTTGGATAATTGAGTAGTTTTGTTTTTAACAAAGCCAGTTAAAAGCATAAAGCAATCTCAGCAACCTACTTTGTCTCAATAAGGAGCTTTGCTCGAGATAATGCATCAATTAGTTATTAATGGAAATTTATTGAGGACATTACATTGAAGTTCACACACTGAACAATCTTTAAGACCTAAAGACCTTGTTTTCGAGAAAGACTGTTTCTGACCACAGTTTAGTGTGTGCATGTGCCAATTAGCCTTTATTCTCCCCATTTCTTTTTCTTTGCACTCCATTACAGGATATTTCTCCATCTGCTGGTGAGCATGGTGACAATTCTCAGAGCACTGCTGCCCTGCCAGAATTATCCCTTCAGTCCGACTCCTGCTTGGCAGCGGCTAAGGACAATTCTCCACCACATGGCAAAGGTCTTGGCATAGGGTTGCTGGAGACTCAGCTGCTTCTCTCCCAGGAGCAAGTCCCAGTAGAAGCCAAACCATGCATTTTCTCAGATGCTCAAGAGCCCTTTTCCTTTGACTCCCAAGGAAGCTCTCCCCACCCTGACGTTGCTACCTCTGCGGCTGCCATTTGTACTTCTCTAGGAGCCAGAGCAGGCCACGCGACCTTGGGAATGCCCCCTGCAGAGCCACAAGGCCACAGCCGGGCTGCAGGGGAAAGCCTGGCACAAAGCCCCCCAGACAGAAAGGCTACTCCGCCACCCCTGCCAGCAAAACCTTCATCTGGACAGAGACTTTCAGGTTTGGTTTCATTGGGATCAACTGGGAAAACTCCCCTTGAAATACCAGCCTCAGGGCCAAGTTTAAAGACTTCACACCAAAAGGAAGGGAGAGACAAGACATCTTTTCCTCCCAGGGGGCAATTCGAGTGTGGGGGGAAAATCACCCCCTGCCCCGCTTCAGGAAATGAGAGTGGGCAATGTCAGGTACCTGGATTAATCACTGACTGTGTCATTCCTTCGAACCCAGGACAGCCCACAGAAATCCCTGAAGCCCCTTCTAAAACCACCAAGAAGAGGAGTCTGGAAGGAATGAGAAAGCAAACGCGAGTGGAATTCAGTGACACCAGCAGTGACGATGAAGACCGGTTAGTTATAGAAATATGAAGCTTCTAGAAAGATGGCGTCTACCCTCAGAGACTGTGGGTGCTTCACAAGTAAATGTTGTAGAGCTGGTGGGAAAGTGGAACTCTATTTAAGAAGCACCTATTAGGAGAGCCATTTGGGGTTCTGTCCAAGCCTCCCCCAACCAACTCCAACCCTACCCCCACTCAGCCACACCCTTCACATCTCCCTTGGGCATGTCCCCAAGGCTTGTGAACCAGGTGCCGGGCAGGCAACGGTGGCAATGAAGCCCAGTCTCAGAACTCTCAAGGCCCAGAGACAGCGTCTTGACTCAACCTTCTCCTGCACATCAGTCCTCAATCCCTGACTCCAGGAAAATGGCACCAGCCAAGAGAGTCACAGGGGACACATTCATAAGCAAGCAAGTCAAGGCAATGGATCTTCTCTACTACTGGGCTGAGGGTTTGCTTCAAAGGTGGTAAGCAGGCTTGGGATGGTCAAGGTAGCTTGAAAAAGAGATGGGACATGAGTTGGGCATCAAGATACTTCTGTTCATTCTAGAGACAAAATCCTGATTTGGTAAAAAAAAAAAACTGGTTTGGTCATTATAATTTGCTTCCTCAGTGGAAATTGTAAATGTCCTTCCAAAGGCCTCTGATCTGGTGAGATGCTGATTATTTTCAACAGTTGCACGAATGGGTGGAGCTTATCTAAGGCTCAGCCGCACAAGCAAGCCCCACTCTTGTTCCTGGCACCTTGCCCGCCGAGACCTCCGACACCCTTGGCTTTTCCAGCGCTTACAAAGGAACGCTGTGCTAGAAGTTAATACAACAGTCTCTCGGTAATGAGTCATTTTTTGAGGGGAAAGATTCACTTATTTTCCTCTGATTCTTTTTGTCATATTGTGCTCTGAGCAATTTCAATTAGAGGCTTACACTTTAGTCATCTCTGCAGCTTAAATTGATGCCTGCTCATGGTGACGGGGGCCTTTTAGATTTCCTCCTGAAGCTTCAAGGATACAAAACTAATTGGAGTTTTGACGCTGTTTTCCATCTCAGTAATTTTATTTTGGGGGCTTGATGTTACTTTGCTGTCAAATTAAATCAGCCTCTGTATTGTGCAAGTCAGAACAGCAGAGATAAAACTTCCCAGCATTCCAAGCCCGTGCGCCCCTGTGCAGGAGAAAATAGCAAATCTACGTCAGCCAGCCAGGGGAGCGAAGCCTCAGATGTACTGCATTGCTCTCCCTCTCCTTAGATGGGAGAAGAAAAACCTAAAGGGTCAACACTGCTGCATTTCAATAAAATTTTGTACTAGCTTTTGGTATGATTTTGTACAATTTGAAATTTATAGCTGAGCTCTTTTGGCCTGACTTTGATGTAATGATGTACATATGACATCTTGTACTTCAAAGGGGAGGTAGCAATGCAAAACATCTCACACATATGGATACACTTTAATAAGTCCTGGCCTGTGACTAAGTAGGGGCAAATTGCAAGTGTCTTCATGTGAATTTTCCGATTTTAGGGTTATTCATAGAAAACTTCAACATGAGACCAGCTTCACCCAGTTGCTTAGCAAATGTCTGTGGCCATGTCATATGGGCTCTTAACTATCCAAGTGATTTCAAGTCCAGCCAAGACAAACATAAGAAGGGAGGCAAAAAGGACACTAGACATTTACTTAGTGAACTCTTAAAGCCAAACAAAAATGGTGTGGTGGTTGTCTGTTTGCTCTTGGGAATTATCCATGCCCCGATAACCAGAGCTGTGGTCGAGGAAAGAGGGCTGTGCCGGGTAGGGAGGGCGAGTGGCCCCCTGGCTTTGTCCTTAGCTGGCTGGGCAATCTTGGCACCTCAGACTGTCTACCTGAGAAGGAGAGACTTGGCCGAACTGAGCTAAAATGACCTTCGGGCTTCAATGCTTGAGTCGTGAGCATGGATTGCTGAGCAGGCCACCCTCTCCTTGCACACGTGGACTCAGTGGTTTGGAGGTATCCCTCTTCTGAAACCATCACACCAGGGGTCCTGCATGCAAAAAGTTTGGGTGAAGATTTGGTGGGGAGGGTAGGAAACAAAGACACCTTCAGCTCAGGGAAGCTTGCCCTGATCTTTTCAAGAGGAGTCAGAATTCCAGATTTGGGGGTTCAAGCACCTGGTTTATAAATATTGACTGACAATTTAAAAACTAAAGTAAAAAACCAAGCACTACTATTAATTAAGAATTAAGACACCATGCATGTGGGCTGAACTGGCCCACAGACTGCCAGGCCTCAAACGGCATCTGGTCCAGGGAGAAAACCATCTTCCAGGTCCTTCCCTCCTGAGTGACAGGTGAGCTGTCAAGTGGGTCACTGGCTCCAAACCAGTAAGCCACAGCTCCAAACAGCACTGACCTCAGGATAGTGGCAGAAGGGCAGTCCTTCTCTGAGCTCCTTGCTGGCCGCCCCTCCCCACCCCGAGCAAATATGGCAGACCACTGATCCAATCTCTTTGGCTTTCTGTGTCTCTTACGAAGGTGGGCAGGTTACCCAACCATCCTGTCTCAGCCTGTCGTCTAGTTAGTGAGTGACGATGTTTACAAGTGTACTTTACTTTATATGAGTGTGAATTTTTGAAAAGCTATATTTCAATGTTTTTTTTTTTTAATAAATCAAAATGTATTTCGAATGTCTCTAGAGGAGTGGTCTATTGAAAGGCATCCTAAGGTAAAGATTTTTTTTTTTTTAATGAAGAATCAATCCTTTTATAATGCAATCAACAGTCTCTGATTTTATAAATCTTAACTTTCCTATAGGTTTTCTTAAAGTGGAATGTAATTATGGAAACGCGTGTTAAAGATGACATCCGTGTCTTACAACCCAGTTTGGGTTATTGGAAATAAAATTTCAGTATTTTCAGTTGGTAATTGCTGCAGTTTCCCACTCTCCCGTGGCTGAGGGAAAACAAATTTATTTTAGAACAAGGCAACCCAGAGTTTAAAGATCAGGGATTCTTCTCTCTGCCCAGGGCTGCTAACTTTCATCATACCTTCAGGTATGCTCTTAACCATCTGGTGCCTCGGCTCCTTCCGTCGGGAGTCGCTCCAGGGACGCTGGCACGGCCTGGGTTAACAAGCACTTTGAGTAGTTTGCTCTTCTTTCAGGGCAAGGCACACAAGTCCCAAGACTCACCCCCAGGTTCATTGCTGACCACACCTGTCCTGCCCAGGCCTCACTTTACTGAGGATGTGCCAGGGAGAGGGCATTCAGTAGCCTCTTCTTGGCAACCTGTGCTGTTAAGTGACTCGTCAGTCACCATCCTCCTAATGGAGAACTGAATACTCCCTGTTCTAATGCAGGCTCCCCCTTTGGGTTCGTTGGGACATTGGTAGAGGTGAAGAACAGCTTGTCCGATGGCGTTAGGTACAGCCTTTAAGCTTCTGGATGAAGCCCATATCCCTTTGGTTCACAACCCAGGTGACTGATGGTTCATTTGCCAAGTGATGAAAAAAGATGGGGAAGGGAAGTCTCTGAATTCTAATCAAAACACTGCAATAGCATACTGGGTGGCCGAGGTCAAGTTAAAAACGTTCCCTTCCTAAAACCCCCCTCCTACAGCTGAGAAGGGACGAAGAGGCTTGCAAAAGCGCCCTGTGACCAACCACAGTCCCTGGCATGAGAGATGCACGAATTGCAGCCTCATGCCGAAAAGTATTTCCTTGCATTTACATTCATTACTTAGAATGATCGCATTATTCATTTTTTCCTCAGCATAGAAATTTGCATTTTGCACAAAATTTGCCTGGTGCAGCAGATTTTTATAGTTATGGAAACTGTCATCATTATTAGAATGTGCTGCTGCTCAACTCCCCAGACATAATTTAATATGGTGAGGAGAAAATGGCCTGCCTGGCTCTATGGATAATCATATTTTTACTACTGCAGCAAACACGGCTTGTGTCTTTTTCTTCACTTCGGTTGTTATTCTACTAGTTCCTGTGAGGGAGATTCCTTGGCTTTTGAAACACTACATTTTCCTATGTTTAAGCACAATTTGTTGTCCCTATCTTTTGAAACTCATTAAATATAGGTGTCAGGACCTAGTAAATCTTGTGTGCTAGATTTCTACCTTGTATGGTTCTTTTTACTCATGCTTGGTACTTAAATGGGAATGTACGTAATTTGGTCTGGAGAAGTAGAGGAACATTTGAGCACATTACTTCACCACTGGAAGAAAAGAAGACAGGGAAAGAAGTCAACCTCTGCCACCCTAGCCCTAGAGGATAGCTCAATATATAATATAGGCAGCCTACTGTTCAGGACTCACTACTCTATCAATTGTTCATAATCAGGGAAGCAGTTGGCTTCTTGGTAGTTTGTTGAAGCTTATTTCCTTCTTTATACGGTTAAATTATTTTGTTTTGATAAAAATAAAATTAACAATGAAAATGTCTTGTGTGATTTGTTGTTAACATTTTAATCAAAACTACCACAAACAGTATCCTGGGTAAATGGACATCTGACTGTTCTCAACTGGTTGACCAGATGTCCTGTCCACCATATTGGTATACTATTCTGCTCAACAAAAAAGATTAGGTAATGGCAAATGATCACATTCTTTTGTGCTGTTTCCTTCTGTCTGTTGTCTATATACCTGTTTGTCATTGTCTGCCATATTTTATGGTTCATAATTTAGAAATGTGTTTTAAAATTCTTAAATGTAGCTAAACTTTGAAGCCACATGAGGGCACTATCCACAGTGCAATAATCCAAAACTTTTCCCTTTGGAATTAATAGTACTTGGATATTTAATATTATTCATTAATGGAGAAAACATTCTTAATTCAAAACAATATCTCCTTATAAAGATAATCATGTACTCTTTGCAAGAATAAGTAGACTTATTTTACAGGCCAACGCAATATTATTTTTCTAGTGTATCCCTCTTGAAGCCCACTGGAAGTCAATGGGGATACAATGTATTGGGAGAAGAAGTGGGAATGGGAATATGGAAGGAGCAGATATACTACTGATGGATCTTCGTAGTCTGTTTTCTAATTCATCAAACTCTAATAGTAATAATTACTCTAGTAGTAATAATATAATCCATTATTTTCGAACTTCAGTTTGAGAACCATCTAAATGCATTTTGCCATATGCCACATGTAGGTACATAATTTATTTAATACTTTTATTTAAATAATCTCTGTTTTTAAAATAAAAGATCATTGCCCCAAGCAATAATATCTATGAAATCACAGGATTGAATTGCTAGTTATGTATATTTTTCTAATATTCACTAAAATAAATATAAAACTATTAAATTTTTTTCACCCATGTGCCACTTATATATCATCTTCATATCACCAGTAGAACATCCAACATACTTGGGAAAACACTAAGCTGCTTTAAAAGGTATGTGCATCATTAGTTTCTCTAGTCATCCTAATTCCTGTTAATCACAGTTCCTTCCCCTTCTTTTCTCCAGGCCAATAGAATTGGTGACCACAAATAGAAATTGTAAGTTTGTCATATAAGTTTCTTCAGTTAGTTGAATAATTAACATTCCCACCTACAGGATTATTGCCATATGATCTTTCAATCTCAAGGGAATAGCCATACTGTCTTGTTTTGTTGCAAAATATGTTTTTGTTTGTTTGTTTGTGGTGGTTGGTTGGTTGGTGAGTGAAAAATGATATATACAAGGAAGGCACAATCAGGCTCATGCTGAATCACAAACATTTCTCTCAATTCTGCTGGAAGACTTGCTTCCATACTTCTAAATTTGAAGTAAATGTATTTCGCTGTACTAACAACTATGGAAAGTAACTTTCAAGTCTCCAGCTCAGCGACAGCTTGTTGATCTTTTGGCTGTGAGCACAGGATGGCTTGCTCTGTGGTGCCTGGAACCTTTGTCTCCTGCTATGAGTGTCTGTTTTCTGTTTTCCTCAGTTACTGCCAGAAGCAAATTCGACACCCTTTACAACTGACCATCCCTGGATTAGTCCACTGATATTTCAGGCCATAAGCCGGTGAATTATTGTTCTGCGTAAATGCACGAATGAATGGATTCCTTTAGGGAATCAGTGGTTTTTGTATGTGCAGCATCTGGGACCAGGTGAACCAGCCCTGTTCCTGGCCTCGGGGAGAATCTGGTTGCCTTTTGTGAGTGCCCTGTGTGTAACGGGGGTATAATGCAGAAATTAGGCCTCTTGACTTCATCATAAATGGAAGTACAGATATCTGGGCTTCTTTTTTTATATATTTAGGTGTAAACCACAAATGCTAAAGTTCCAGTTAGACACGTCTGCCCTCCCTCCTACATACACACATGTGCATATGCGCGCACGCGCGCACACACACGATACCTACTCAGAAAGTCCCTCCTCTTGTTAAAGAACTGGGCTGAGTGGGGCCAATGAGCCAGGAAGAGACAACTACATGTACAGTCCAGAAGGGGTCTCCTCGAAGCCAGGGCCCGTGGGATCTTCAGCGTGGTGCTCTTACCAACGGGCATTAATGTGTGTGGGCTAAGTAGAATGAAAACGGCTCCCTGGGAGCCAGGGGAAGAAAAGGAAGATTCTCAGAAGGATAATGGGGCCCAACCCCTTCCTTCATGATCAGAGATTAACAGAGGCACCTAGAGAAGTTTCTCTATACCGGTTTCAGATTTTAGCACCTCTTTGATTCAACCAGTATTTATTGACTGCTTATTCTGTAGCAGGCATGTGAGGCTATGGGAGTGAAAAAGACACACAAAATCCATGGAACTTTTGTTAGGAGGCAAGGGGGTGTCATTTTATGAACTGGCAAGTAAGTACATAAACAACATACTATCAAATGGTGCTAAGGGCTAAGAAAGTGAAGGGGATGCTAGAAAGTGTGTCTTTATCCTCATTTAAAATACTTAATGCAAATAAACATTTTTCTTTGATCATCCTCAGTAGAGAGGGAGAAATCATCTTATGCAATACGACCCATCTCCTTTTCAGTTTCAGGTCAACCACCTCAACTCTTCTCACGTGAAGCAGAGAAGGTGGCAGAATGATGGCTCACTAGCCTTATGCTAATTTGTCTTGCCTTCCTACTAGCCTTGGTTAGCATCAGTAGGCATTCCCTCTACCTGTGCATGGTAACTCAGACCTACCTGTGCTACTGTGCTGGTTCCAGGGACTTCAGAACAGTAGGCAATGAATGCCTCTTGGTTGCCACAGTAGCCAGGAAATTCAGGAGGACACTATTTTAGATCTGATTTTCTCTAGGGAAGCCATCAAACTTGTACTTTGATCTGCTCAACCTTGGATTCTTTTTCTTGGGAAAGGGTATGAAATCACCCTTTAAGGCAGTGGTTTTCAACTGGGAGCAGCTTTGTCCCACAGGGAACATTTGGCAATTTCTGGGGACATTTTTTATTTCACAATGGGGGGACTGTAGTCAGTGCAGAGAGCTACTGGCATCTGGTGGGAAGAGGCCAGAGATAACGCTCAACATCTTATGAAGCATGGGATGGCCACCCACCACAAACGGTTGTCTGGTCCACAGGTGATAGTGCTGAGACTGAGAAGACCCGCTCTATGTAGATGGGGTGACAGTGTGATAGGGACCCCAGGAAGAGCCCAGCCCACGTTGCCTGAATGGAGATCCTGGATGTGGATAAAGCCACACCTCGGCAGGACCGGAAGTCCAGCGTTTTTTCCACCACATCCTATGGAACGTTCACAGGTGCATTAGAACCAGACATAGAATATCTACTGGTTAGGGTTCAGTTAACCCCAAATCTCATTTTTTTCATTCTCCATCCTACCTTGAGGAGAAAGAAGAAGGAAACAGGAAACCAAGTTCATGTGAACAGATGCTGTTTGTTGCTTTATCAGCATCAAACACAGAGTCTGAAATCTAGTAGGCATTTGGGAAATATTTACAAATCACAGGGTTGACTTTGACTGTGAGGCCAAACTCAACCCAAACTCCCACACATTCTCCATTTACCTCTAGCCCAGTGACATGGAAAAGAAGGGACACCGATGCTGGGAACCAGGAAGCTTTCAAATTTGGTTGGATAGATCTAGTGCTTTGATTTGCACCTTCTTGAGAACCAGAGGGTTTGGTCCTGGCTTGAGTCAGAGGCAAAGCTGTGGCCCAAACCATGGCTTCAGCCCTAAAGTCCAACATTCTCACCCCAATTACTTCGTGCCTCAGGAGTTTTCCATTAAGTTCTACTAACCTTAAGAAGAGTGGAAAGCAGAATAACACATTTTATAAAGATTTTCTGCCTCAGAGATTGAAAATATCAGTGGATTTCTGGTTAACTGGAAATTATCCAGAAAATGAAATTATCTAGATGATCCCATTCCCTAAATATCCTAGTTAATCAAGGTTTCATTGTGTTTGTTTGGCAAAAAAGAAAACTTCTCTTCTACGACATTTAGACTCAAATAGACGTGAGCTGTGCCTTTGTGGTCTCGTAATTTATGCACTTGAGCTGCCGTTCCATGGGCAATTTGTCAGGGATCACAGGCATAGACAAAGAAGATGTTCATAGCAAAAAAGACATCGCCAGAACGCCTCTGGAAGACAAACACTTCACATCTTCAATTATAAGACAACCTGATGCAGAAAGAGAATAAATTAATTTAAAAGCCTCCTGCACAAAGAAAATAATGGAAAAATACATCACAAGTAGTTATCCCTTTTGTGCTAAAAACAAGTGATTTGGAGAAAATAACTGCATGGGGCTGAATGTGTTAGTCTTATTATCTTTCTCTGGTTCTAAATTCTTCAGGGAGAAACAGAGAATAAGATAAAAGAAGCTTTCATTGTTCCAACAAACATTTATTGGGTATTTAGTATGTTGCCAGGCACCAGGCTACACTTTCTGTGACTTTTTCTACTTTTAAAATTACTTTCAATCATGGGAGAGAAACTTCTAGATGCCTCATTGCTGATTCTGTTAGTGGTTCCAGAAAGACTATTTCTTCTAGGGTCTTTGTCAAAATTGTTACGGCTCAGTTTAGGGGTGCAGCCAGAAATATCGCTTGGTGTTTTTCCCTACTGGGAACCTGAATTTTGAGGATTTGGGGCATCCTAGGCTGTGGGGCTTCCATCTGCAAGGAGAGGGCCTCAGATTACCAGGGTTTATGCATGTTACAGATTCAGTTCCCTGGGAAGCAGACTCTAAGATGGCGTTCAGTGTGCAGGAGTTTATTAGGGACTAGAAAGGAGGATAGGGAGGCAGGACGAACAGAGGGAGACACTGAGCTGTGATGGGACCAACCACAGTACTGGTCAACCCCACAGGACGCTCTGGACCTAGAATGGCTCTTTAAAGTTGACCAGGACAGGACTTTCTACCCCTTCATCTGTCAGTCATTGGATGTGGGCTGCCTGAGAAGGTGCAAGACAGCCCTCTGCAGCTAAGGCAATCCCTAAAGAGATCGACGATAAAGTCTGGGGCACCAGTCCCCATTGAGGGGCAAATGGGTGGCACATCACAGTATCTACTTCAATGAGGCTGTTTTGAGGGCACTTCCATCTTTCTGTCCATCCATCCATCCATTCACTCATCCATCCATCCATCCATCCATCCATCCATCCATCCATCCATCCATCCATCCACCCACCCATCCACCATCCATCCATCATGTGTCCATTCGTCCATGCATCCAACAAATATTTACTGAGCATCTGCTATGGTCCAGGCACAACCTAGTAGAAAAGATGTCATTAAACAAAAGGTTTTTGCAATTTGATAAATGCCAAAAAGGGACCATACCAGGTGAGATGAGAGAAAATAATTGGGAGACCCAATCTAATCGGGGCACCTTTAGGCTACAGTTTGAAGGATGAACAGGAATTCATTCAGAGTAAGTGGGGAATGAGTTTTCTAGGAAAAGGGACTTTGAAGGGGAAGAACTCAAAGGACAGTGGTGGCCAGGGTGCACGGTGGGTGAGAGGGAGGCAGAGCGTGAGATGGCAGTGGTCGAAGACCAGGCGAGTTCAGGATTCCACTTTCATCCTCAACAGTGTGGCCTAGAAATCGACACAGTGTTTGGTAATCAGGAATGAGGCTCTTCTGGGATTGAAAAACTAGAAATTGGCTTCACATTTAAACGTGCCCTCCTGCTTATAAGGTTTGTATTATTCTTAAAGATGGGAGGTACCTAAGATTGAAATAGCTTCATTAGATGTGGCTCAAGGGGCAGCCGTTCAGAGCTGCTCAAAATTCAACTTAGGCCCATTTCGGGCTCAGCATCCCATTTAACCTGGCCACCATAATTTTCACAATGGCTCATCTAAATGGAATCATCTGAGCTATAAAATGAAACACTTAAAGGGTCAGTCAACCACAAGATTTGAGAACTGCAGTCCATAAACCCTCTAATAAAGGAGTAGATGGCTTGGATCGCCTTGCAATTTTTGACTTCATCTGGATGAAAAGATGAAAGAAAAAAGTCATGATAACCTCTAGAAGATTCCAAATGTCTGTTGTCTAGTGTTGGGCCTTATGGGACTCATGGAATAAAAAGTTGCTCTTCTGACTTATTTAGGAACAGAACTTAAATGAATTGGGATCTGGTATGTTTCCAGGAGCTGAGAGTCATCCTCGAGAGCTCTCCTTTTCTCTTCATTCAGAGAGAATGGTGGAGAAGCTTTTCAGAAACACATCCTAACACCCTATTTTTGGTTTGAGGAAGAATAGACTGTACCTGCGTATAGTCTTGCTCAGTTTCACACAGAACCTCTGACCTACTGGTGCTGATCTCTTTTGTATAGTCATCTCAGTCCTTATTTAACATAGATTTAAACTTTGAAAAGCTTAACCTTTTCAATTAGTAGCTGAGCTCTCCCCCATGGAGATCATCCGATTCAAAACCCGATTCCTGGATCCACAAATGTGATTCATCTTTTCTTTTGTACTCCTAAAAATGGTCCATACCCGACAAGGGGCGCACAGGGAGGAGGCACTTCAAAATTTGCTGCAGGACTCGGAGCCTGGGAGTAGAAGGAGCCCATTGGTCTTTAATTAAGTAACAGCTGGGAGTGAAGAGCATTTAACATCATAAACCAGTGGTGGCTTAAATTCAGCATGAAGCCCTCGGGCAGCCAAGACGGGCTTGTTGTCCCAGCTGCCTGGTACCTACCTTGGCCTGTACGGCTGACCCCAAAGCTAACTGCATCCCAGCAGGGGACATTTTAAATAATCACCAACTCCCTGGCCTGTGAGGATTCAATTTTCACAAGTGGTGGAGAAAGTAAAGCTGCAGGGCCCTCTCTGGGGACAGGTCTGCAGGATCCAAGAACAGAGCTGGAGAAGAAACAGCCCTTGGGCGGAAGAGACCCCTAGACGTGGGAACATACAGGGTACAATGACAGACCAGGGCCTCCTTATGCAGATGTCATCACTATCTCACCTGGGGGAGAATACCTATAGGAGGACGGAGTATAAAAACAACACACCACAGATTGTGCTTTGATTTTATTACCAGATTGTTGGGAATTAGTGACAGATTGAATAAAACAATGTGCTTTGGATCAGCAGGGAACTTAGAGGTGGGAATTTAATAGACTTCTACCTTAAACCTGGAAGCTGGGGCTGGAGGAAGCTCTATTGTCCATCACCTCCTTGGCCACTGGCTGGTTTCATGAGCGGTGGGAGGAAATGCAGCTTTCAGTTACATGCACAGGAATCTCAGGTGGCTGCCAGGTGTATCAGAAGGGAGGAGATGGCAGCTCCCGGAGCCGCAGCCCAGGCCTGTATGTGCTGGAGCAGAACCATTCCATCTGTGAGACAAAGCAGTTAGAGAAAGCTGAGGTGGGGAGTGGGGGAGTAAAGCCCCAGTCTGGAAGCCCCCCGCCACGTCAGCCCTGTGGTATAGCACTTGCTATTTTCCTTCCTGGAAAGCCCTTTCCGTGGCTCTGGCTTGAATATATTCCAGGTCTGCCTTGAATATGAAATAACTCTAGGTGCGCCCAGCCATTTTCTACTCTGGAAGTGAGAAGGGGCACAGGCAGTGGTGTCTGGCTTTAGATACAATTTCAGGAGCTCACTGGATGTACAGATAGGATCAAGGGTAGCCCAGGAAGGGTTCTCCTAATTAATAAGAATTCTTTGGGGTCCAATGTTGGAAGATACTCCTCTATTGAACTTCCAGATTTTTCCTCCAGTGTTCAAAAGACAAGGTTTTTATGATGGGGTTGATGATGAGAGCCATGGTTTTCTGGTTAAAGACAAACTTTTACTTTCCTGGAGAAGAGACTCACCCTCCCAAACTCACCTGAACTTATTTACATATTGGCGATTGGCACAGAAACCAAGAGAGAAGCGCCCCTGCTCTCAGGAAGCATGTTTCCAGCCCCAGCATAGGACCTGGCCCCTGGGAGGCACAGAATAAGCTTGGTCTGATTGCACTAAGTCAGCCGGAACAATTTGTCATTAATTCATTCATTTGTTGGGCAAATCTTTTCTGCATGCCGAATACGTGCAGAACCGTGGCAGCCAGCCGCTGGATCGAGCAAGGAATCGAATGAGAATGAGGCCAATGTCTCAAGCACACAGGCCTGGATTTGCGCTTGGCTCCGTTCTGAATCTCTGGCTGGCTTTGAGGCTTCCTTGTGCCTCAGTTTCCCCCTCTGTAAATTGGAGACTCTAAGAACCCTCTCCCATATGGACTGCATTAACTGAAATACTGGTGGCTAGCATTTAGTATTGTTCTAGAATGTTTTGCATTCTGGCCTCAAGACTTCTTAACAATCTTAAACATTATTGAGAACCCACAGAACTCTTGTTACAAAATTGCTATTACAAAATAGCAATGTTTATTATACTAACGATTAAAACTGAGAAAAATTAGAATTACTTAATTCATTTAAAAATAACAATAAGAAAGCCGTTACAGGTTAACATAAGTAACATTTTTATGGCAAATCATATTTTCCAAGATGAAAAAAAATTTAGTGACAAGAGGGGTATTGTTTTCCATTTTGCACATCTACTGTTTTAATAGATGCTGTGATGCCACATTTCATGAAGCCTCTGGAAAAATCCACTGCCTATCTGTAAGAGAATAAGCATAGAAAAGGCCAGTAACATTTTAGTAGCATCGTGAAAATAGTGCTGCAAACCCCCTGAAAGGATCTCAGGACCTTGGACCACCCTTGAGAAGCCGCCGTATGGTCTCTAACCCTCCAGGGTCAGTACTATTCTCACTGCCATTTTACAGACAGGGAAATGGAGGCATGGAGAGGTTCAGGAAATCGCCTGGCCCCAGGGTCTGCCCTCCCCCCAGCACGCAGAGAACCCAGAGCAGGCCAGGACCCGGGACAGGATGCTCCTGATAAGTGCGATGATGTAATGCCACCTCCTCCTGCTGTGAAGGTGGCCCTGGCCCACCCCCCAAGGCCCAGTGCATTTCCCACCAGAGGCCGAGGTGGCCCTTGGGAGTGGAGGTAGAGGGCTTTGGAAAAGAGTCACGAGAAGTCCTAACATTTCTTTAATCACTGCAATGCCCAAGGACTAGAAGTCACTCACAGGAGAAGAATATATTGGACCAATGGCCTGGAAAGTTCTAGAAGTCCCGCAGCCATCTGCTCTCCCCTTAGCTTTCCCGTGGTGGGGCCTGAGTCGCCATGCACACGTGTGGACAACAAATGACACAGGCAGACTTAAAGGAGAGCGGGGGAAATGCCACAGCGGCACAGGCCTCTCTCGTTTGGCCTAAAAGGGGGGGTAGATAAGTCAAATGACTCGCAGGTGGACACACTCAGAGACCAAGCAAAGGCAGAAGAATAATTATCACTTTTTTTTCTTTTCAAACCATGGACCATTTACTCTGTGGGGCTCTAAATACTCAACAGACTTTGTGACTCACCTGTTCCCATTTGCCAGTTAAAATGAAAACTGGAAAAAAGAAGAGGAAAAACAAAAACGCATTAGAATTCATAGGAAGGATTGAGCTTGTTTTTGAGACATTGGCAACTGGATGTCTTTTTCATTAGCATAAGTGAATTCTTAATCCAGCCCAGAAAAAGCATTGATGCCACATAAAAATCATCAGTACCACAGGAGACCTTCCAGGACCAGGACGATAATAACATCTCACTTACATTTGCATAAGGCTTGACAACTTACAAGGCTCTGGCATGTACTCCATGGACTTGACTTTGATAACCACACGGAATGGAGTTTTTGCCCTGGGTGGAACTAGCAGGACAGCGCAGGGATTTCACTTCCTTACCATCATGCCCCAAATCACAAAACCAAACACTTCAGACTGAATCAGAAGCATCTGGGGAAAAGAGCCATTAATATTTAGCTTTTTTTTTTCTTTTTTGCATTCTCAAACTCAATCAAACTTTTACAGAAATCGTCCTTAGAATCAAGAGGCCCTGGCTGGCACTGGGGGATGAGCCAGACTGAGGCTTAGGTAAGCCCATTCTTCCTTCCCTCCCTGATGGAACCATTTGCTTGGGTGGCCCAGGTATCCTGGTTTCCTGGGACTTTCTGGCAGTCCTGGACAAACTGGCCGGGCAGTCACCCTAGGTTTGGCATCGTGCCCTCAAAGCACACCACTGATCCTCTTTTCTCCACCTCTGCAGTGCTGCTCCTGGCTGCTGCTTGCTGTGGAGCTGAAGAAGCCACAAGTGAATTTGATTTTGCTGACGAGGACTGGACTGGGGACGCACTGCCCTCAGCTCCTCCCTCTCCAACTGTCAGCGCAGGAAAGCATGAGTGGGTGCCTGGCATCAGACACCCTTTTCTTCTGGAGGGAAATCCCCCCACAGTGTCACTGCAGGGGCCAAGGGGCATTGGAGAGCCACAATCCTCCCCACCCTCTTGGTGGTGGCTCAGGCGTGGGATCTCACTGGGCCAATTATGCCCTCCTGGACTTTGCATCTTAAGGCAGACATGGTTTCAGCTCTCCAGCCTCCTTTGGGGCTGGCCTGTTTTCTGAGAAGGTTCACCAGCAATGTTCTCACTTCTCATCGATGCCCTTCTGATAAATTCCTCAAACTGGCAGGAATCAGCTTCTGAGGCCTGCAGCTTAGGCTCCTGCCTCAAATGGTGGGTCAATAATGGCAATATTATCCCGCCCCCACCTACTAGCACCATCCATCCAACCAGCCATCCATCTCTCCAATCATCTATTTGTCTCTCTAGTTCCCCATTCATCCATCCATTCATCCATCCATTGAATCATCTATTTTCTTCTGTAACTCCCCATCCATCCATCCATCCATCCATCCATCCATCCATCCATCCATCCATCCCCTTTTGCCATTCCACTCCCTTTCTCCTCTGCCCCACTGACAATCATAGAAATGTATTAATCGTTTTGGTCAAATGTGTGCTATTGTATATACATATACATAAAAACCTTGAGTGTGTCCCTCGATGGACTCTACATATGTATATACTCACAGCCACCTCATAGGTGGAGATAGAGAAGACTTCCAGCACCCACACGTGCTCTCAGTCAATTCCTGGCCCCCACCCCACTATTCTGACTTCTGTCATCTTAGGTAAATTCTGTGCATGTGTTTTCAGCTTATGTACATGGTTTTGTGCCAAATCTTGTCCTATTTCTAAATTTTTTCATTAAGTCCTGTGTTGGTAAGATCCATCCATGGTCTTGGTGTCCATCTTCTCCATTACCTGTACCTGGTATTTAAGACTTAGTGGGGCACGGGTACCTGCCACCTGCCACCTGCCCACACACTCCAGAAGACGGCACTGCAAATGTCTCCAGTGTCTTGCTCATGGATATCTGCTGGATTCTGCATTTGCTGATGCTTTAGAATGTCAAGTTTTCACCTGGGGGTTACCAGGTGAGCCTTTAATATGTATGTCCTTGAGACTTCCTTTAAATTTGTCAGGGTCTCCCTTTCAGTGAGAGATTTGTTAGATAGTGGGCATACATTCTGGATGTAGAACCATCCCCACCCCCAATTTGACTCACAAAAGACTCCCTGCTCCTCTTAGATCCATGCTAGGATGACCCCAACACTGGGCGTGAGTCCTGACAGTGAATCGTCAGGGTTGCCTTTATATGCTGCCAAGGAAAGGTCAGATGCCCTGGAAGGCACTCTCACCTGCTGCTCAGCAGCCCAGAAATTCTAAGACAATTCTTTCTAAGACAACCAGGAGGAGGGAAAGGAGAGAGAGAGAGAGAGAATAGGAAAGCTGGGTTGGTCACAGCCTTCCCTTGTTGTCCATCCCAGCCACTGAGGAGCAAGGTGGCCACGGCACGTAGGACACAACCTGGTTTTACGTGGCTCCAGACACATTCTGTTGGTGAAAAGTTCATGTACGTTTGTAGAAAAGGGTGTTGTAGAAATGTGTTTTCCCTGTGGAAACCAAAATTTGGTGGACAAAAAAGACCAAAAGGCAGAGACCTTGGAAGTGCCTGACTGTGAGGTGCCTGACCCACCCCCAAGCAGCCAACTTACTCAGGAAGCAGCAAATCCTCTTCGTCCTGTGCAATTTTGGGAAGATCAGGAAGGTTATGCTGAGGAGGATTTTGTAGGCGAAGTTGACAGAAAAAGAAAATAAATGAATAAAAGAAAATACTCGCTGTCCTCCGGGACACACATGAAAAATATAAACATAATCCTGATTTCATAATAACTCAAAGCAGATGGAGAGAACCTCCTCTCCAACTCCACACCAGTTGCTCTGATTTCTAATCAATTATTCTGAACTCTGCATTAACGAAGTTCACGAAGGATAAAGCATCAAGGCAAAACGGATTGTTCAAATATGCCTGAGCCTAAGACACACAGCCTTTGTGAGGGAGAGAGAAGGGGGCGAGGCACAACTGGGGCCAAGTCTGTATTTTCCCACTTATCAGTTAAATGACTTTGGGCAAATTACTTATCCCTCCCCCCCCCCCAGGCTTCAGTTTTCTCACCTGTAAAATGCACTGACTTCACAGACTTAAACTCCGTAATGCACCTGAAGTTCTCAGTGCTGGGAGACACGGAGCCAGCTCACGACAGGTGCTAAGTGTGAGCTCCACTCTTTCCTCAGGCCGAGCTGGAACGCCCTGTGGGATGGTGGCCACACAGCCTGCGTCAAGGCCAGCAGCTGGGGCCGCGAGGGCCATCCAGACTCCAGGCTTTTCCTTTCACACAACTTGTCCACTTCTGGATGTTTGTCCCCCAAACCACATGACAAGCACATCAGGGTATTTTTAGGACAGTGACACAATGGGACAACCTCTGTCCATCAACGGGTCGATGTTAAATACACTATAGCATATCCATTCAATGGGACATTCTGCAGTGTTGAAAAACGAGTGTCGGTTGGTCAGTATGCTGAGAATGTTGATTGATAGTGTTTAGAGGGTGCTTACATTTTTGTGAAAATAAGCAACAAGCAATAATGATGCTTTTAGTTTGAGTGTGAAAGAAAAGAGCAGGAGGACTCTGGATCCATCCATCCAGTTGATAGTGATGTTCTTGGGAGAAGGCAGCCTCATAACTAACATGGCCACCCAGTCACCAGCTGTGACGGCGTGAAGTTGTGGGGATGCCAGAAAAGCTTGTTCTCAAAGTTAACCCATTCCTGTGGGTGTGCACCCATTCTAAGTAGGATCTTTTGATGAGTAGGATCTTTACTTAAGATGTGACCCAGCTCATTCAGGGAGAGTCTTAATCCTCTTACTGGAGTCCTTTAGAAAAGAGAGCAGGAGATGAGCAGTTGCTGGAGTGATCATCAGGTTGGGAGACAAAGATTTTTAACTCCTCTAAAAAAGTCACTTCACCCATCATTTGGGGCAAATAATAGTTCCTCCCTTAGATATATATATTACTAGTGATTTTTTTAAATTAAATTTTTAAAAATTTTAGAATGGTTTTAAATTCACAGAAAAGTTGCAAAGATAGTAGAGTTCCCATATACCTTCGTCAATTTCTCTTTTTGTTAACCCCTTATATTTCCATGTACAATTTTCACAACCAGAGTTTGTTTCAGATTTCACTAGATTTTCCCTAGTGTCCTTTTCCTGCCCCCAAGATCCCCTCCAGGACGGCACAGTGCATTTAGCCATCATGTCTCCCCATGCACCTCTGGTTTATGACAGCATCTCAGACTTTCCATCATTTGGATGACCTTGACCGTTTCAAGGCATGCTGGTCAGGCATTTTGTAGCCTGTCCCTCAGGTGGGTTTCCCACAGTTTGACAGGGCTTATGGGATTTGGGGAAGAAGACCACAAGTGCAAAGTGTCATGCTCATCACATCCTTCAAGGGGACATAGTGTCAGTGCCGATGTTAACCTCGGTTTTAGGGTTATCTTAAGAATTCAATGCTGTAGGGCACGTGAGATGCTCAGAAGAGCATGTGACGAGTCCACAAAGCTTGGACTCATTGATTGACTGAGCAAATGAGGATTTTTGTTTTTTAGGGAGTGTGTGAATTGCTGGGAAGATGACAATGAGTCCTGCCCTAAAGGTACCTGCCCTTTGGGGTGTAGATAGCACCTCCATCTCCAATTCAGTAACACTTGGGTAACTTTGCCTTGTTCAGCTGCTTCCAAGCAATCGTCTCCCTGCTTGGAGTCTTGACTACAGCTGCGGTGGGTGGGAAACCAGACTGTGAGTCGATGGAGCAATTTCTGCTCAGGGATGAACAGCTCAGGAGACAAAGGGACAGGGTCTTACAGTGCAGTGGGGTCAGCACGTGGTGGAGACAGTGAACCACAAGGAGCAAGACGATTCTCTCCATAATAGTCCTCAGGAGAACGGCATTGCCAAGAGGAATGGCCACTGTGGCTCTTTTATTTCTGCCTATGTCACCAGGGAAGAGTCCCTCCAAAAGTTCTTGGTTTCCTTGAAGGTAAAATGGGGACAGCAATATTTATCTGACTTTCCTCAGTAGGTTCTCTTCAACTTCAGTTGATGTCCAATGCCATGTAGAGGACAAGGCGCCAGCTGTCAGGGAGCTCACAGTTTTAGAATATCGTGAGACTTAAAAGGTACAACACATGTCTCTTAGCTCCTTTAAAATAGGAACTGTGATGCAAAGGTAATACATTTGCTTTTTTCTCACTAGGGTGATGGCACCTTTGTCAGCATCATCCTTGGACATGAGGAACATTTCTGGGGAAATCTGCAGTCTCTTGGAAGTCTGCCATGCAGAAAATAAGGAAAAATCTTCTTTTACAAGAAGCACGTGGTTTTTAAATGACAAGCTTTCAACCAAGACCCTCATGGTTAATATTCCCCCCTTGCAACTCAAATCCACCCTTTCTTTAGTTCTTCCCTCTTGAAAATCTCTTTCAGAAACAGTTCAGCAACTTTCCTGCAATTCTGCAAACTTTACGTTTTTTCAAAAAAGCACATCACAGAAGTTCCTGATACTTTTTTCGTGGGTTCTTTAGATCTGTGAATGTCCAATTAGACGCAAAGGAATTTTATTTTATTTTTTAAATTTTCTGGCTGAGGAAGAAGTGGCAATAAGCACAGGTGTGAGCTGCATTTTGCTCTTTGCAATTGTGGGAACATTGTTATTCCCTTCCCCCCAATCATTAAAGAGCCCCCAGCACATTTAGGATCCTCGGCGAAAAATGTATTCTAGGAAAAACCAATTATTTTTTATTTGGGGGAACAAGGGGAAGATGATAATTTAGTACTGTGCTCGGCCCAACCTCTTAGGACTTATAAATGTCCCAAAGCTGACCAGAAACCCACTCAGCATGAAATCTCTCAAAACAGCATTCCATTGCCCAGCGTATGTTCTTGAGCTTAGACATTTTAAATTTATGCTGTGTATAAATTGCATTTATTATCACCACTATTTTCCAGGGAAAAAGTTCAAACCCCAGAGGAATATTAACCAGTCCTAAAGTAAATCTATAAGACAATGGAAAAGTCAAAGAGCTCCAGGCTCCTTTTTTTCCCCTTCTATTGATGAGAAACAGAAGTTCTTCTGCCTGTGTAAGGCAGATAGCCTCAGAAGGAGAAAACAGGGAACTGGATGAGTACCTGAGTTTTCGTTTTCAGGCATGCTAGACAATCTGAGCAGAGTACAAACTAGGCTACCAGGTAAACTTAACTCATTAAAGATTCCATTATACCGCCTGGCAGTAGTGTGGTATCTTTGCTACAGTTGATGTAAGAATGTTGTTACAATTGCATCCAACCTGAATTTTAGTTACCAGCGCCAATGAATTTCCCATCTGACTTAGCTTCTCTGAGTTTCTGTCCCTTGCTACCTTCTCTGATTATTACACTCAGAGCCTGGCATGCAAACCTCAGCAAGGGTGCAGGGCAGTGGGCCCAGGATTCCCAACCTTAGCCCTCTGCTTCTCTGCCGTGGGGGTCGTCCTGGGCGTTGTAGGATGTAGAGCAGATTCCCTGGCCAATACCCACAAGACGCCAGGAGCTCCCACCTCAATGGTGACAAGAAAAAATGTCTCCAGATATTGCAAATGCCTCCTGGGTGGGGGGCAAGATCACCCCTGGCTGAGAACTACTGATGCAAACAAACTTGCAGTACCTCATTTTGAAGAATTTATTGCACGTCTCCTTTAAAAAGTACCACATGGACTGGATGAGAAGGCCAAGAAATAAAGAATGAAATGAAATAAAATAATATAACAAAAGAAAATAAAACAAAAGTCAAGATCTGCTCCCCGAGGAACTTGTGGTTTAGAAATGGGTGAGCATCTTCAAATGCAGATGCCGTTTTCGATCCAAGCCATTTGCATTCCAGGAGCTTCTGGGAGATAAATTGGTTTCATTCATCTGAGGCCTCCATTCACCGCTCACCTCCTGGTCTGTGTGGAGTCATCTAATTTCTGGCTGACACTCCGGTCTTGCTCAGGTTTGCACCCCGTCTCTGTCTTCCTCTCTTCGTAATGAAGGACTTTCAATAGGTAGATGTTGGCTTATCATCCTCATCGCACTTGTTTATTTAGAACATCAAATTCCTCTCGAGATGACAAATTTGCTTGCTGCCCAAGCTTTGGAGCTGAAGGTTTACAACAGGCCCTGTAATTAATTGGATTCTGTCACTGGAACGTGTGCTTTCCTTTCCTTGGGTTTGAAGGAGTGAAAAATCATAGACATGGTCTTGCAAGGCTGGAACTTTCAGTCAGGCCCAAGGGGATGGGACCTGCCTTTTGGGAACTTCCCCCTACTTTGCTGTCATCTGCACAGCTGAATCTGGAAATCTGGAAAGCTTTGAGACTTCATTACGCCCCAGAACTCGTTTCAGCTTATTTCAGAATTATTGTTTCTCACAGCTTATTTAGACAACCTCTGGCCTCCGTTTTGGTTTATGTAAGTGTTTTCTCATGAAACCCATGCCTTGCTCCCCCGAGTGTTTAAGGCTACTGCTAACCACGAGCTCTTATTCAAAACTCTACTGTGAGCAGAAAAAAGCACCGAGTCTATATAACCTGGTCAGAGGTGCCAAAGCAACGCTGCCCTCACCTGCCTTCCCCACAATGCTTTCCTGTTTCCCAAAAAAAGTGCCGAAGTTCTTGACTCTGTTGTGGAAATATCCCCGTGGCCAGAGTCAAATCTAAAACCCTTACAGCTGGCTGGGAGCTTATTCTCAGCTAAGCCTCTAACTTCATCGCCCCTGCTTTGCCGGAATTTTTCTTATCCTCCAAGATAAGTTTGCATAGTCTCCCCCACCTCCACCGCACCCCAAATACCCCAACTTTGGATGAGGAAGAGGGGATGGGTCAAGGGACAATGTCAGGCAGTAACAGGTAACAGGAAAGAATCATATATTATACTAAGGCACATGAAAGGTTGACTTAAGGTGACTTTAGTTATGGCCAATGTGGGAAAACAAAAACAAGAAAGACCAATCATTTGCTCCATTTGCCAGGTTTTGAACTGATTTGATACAATCATTGATTGATCTAGAGGTCCTGTCTGGATGAACCCATGTTAACATGTATTTAAGAACTGAGCTTTCAAAGAAATCTAAGGGACCAATAGAAAATAATTATTTAAGGCAAGCAAAAAAATGATCCTTTCTCCTGTAAGTGATAACTCTATGGAGCAATTTACCATTGAACTTTTCTAAACATCAAAAGGACCCCTTAATTTGAAATATTTAACAAAAAGTCATTAAGTAACACATTTCTTCCAGGCAAAACCAAAACTGGTATGGAGGCCTTCGTTTGTATACTGATTTGCATTTAAAATTAAATTTCCCCTCGAGAGAGAGAAAACTGGTCAAAGAGAGCTTGATTCTGTTCAAAGGCCAGGCAAACTTAAAACTTGTCATTTGAGTGGGTCCACAGCAAAGAAGACAAAACCCACTGTAGCAGGGGTTCTTAACCTTTTTTGTTCCACGGACCCCTTTGCCAGTCAGGTGAAAACCACGGACCCCTCACTAAGTCCACACTAGACTGTGTATTATTTAATAAATATATCACACCTGCACCAACACATCCCCACAAGAATAATATTTTTTTGAATTTCAATTCAAGCTCATGGAACTCCTGGTTAAGAATCCCTGGGCTATAGGAATCTCAGTTAACAAATTGGCATGGAAGCTTTTTTCCACTTCCGAGGGCGTGGAATGGTAATATTCTCTTGCTTCCCTGCAAAGAGACCATTTCCCCCAGGAAATCAGCTTCATGTGTCTGCTGAAGCAACAGGACCCACATTTTCAACCTTCTGCCCAAAGAAAGAAAGTTTATTCTCTAACGACACAGTGTGCGCTCGATTGCCTGGACCACGGCCACACCTGGGTGATGTCTGCTTCTCACCTGGGGAGCTCTGATTGCTAGCAAGCCTGTCCTGGACTTGGGGTTCCTGGCCCCCCAGCTGCTTACCACGTGGCCTTTATTCTCGTACCTGACTGTGTTTTATAAGGAGATTAAGAACATTTCTGTCACTTGCAACTTTTATGATCTCTACAAATGCCCCTCCCGACCTTCCCTAAAATTGTCTTTGGAAAAACCGGGGCTGACCCTGCCCGTCACTCAAACAGCACTTACTGGCCACATTCCAAGTGCTGCCCTCGGAGCTGGCCTCACGTGGCGAACTTAACGTGGCTGCAGGACAAGGATCTCGTTTCAGGGTCCTCCCAGGGGTCACACGCTTGACTTCCCCTCCTCCTCTCCCAAGAGCCGGTGGGAGAAAGATTTTGAGCGGGGTCACTGCAGACCAGTTCTGCTTTGCAGGGGAGCGAGGAGGGGAAAGGATGGGTTTTCCTTCACTACATTTTCAAAGAGGCACAGGATTTCCCTCCCTGTGCTTCTGGCTTCGGACTAAAGTGCTCTGAAAGTCTCAACCAAGTTGGCCACTTTGCCTTTGTGCATTCTTAGAATTTGCCATGTTTTCACTTTATCTCAGAGACTTCCCTTCCTGTCTTCTGCTAGATTATAAACTTTTTTAGGACTGTGTCCAGGTTTTCTCATTACTTTGCACCCTGAAACTGCCTGGGGGCTTCTCTCTTTTCTTGTTTTCTGGGATCAGTCTAGCAATGTAGCAGGCAGCTCGGTATCGATCTCCATGTTCTGGCCCATGTGTACACATAGGTGACTCTTTGAAACCCGCCTCTGCCGGCATGTTGCAGGACATTTTCTCCTCCAGCAGTGAACTCCTTGCCGTGTCCCAGTCCATTGCTCATTTTTCTGTAAGAATTGTTAAGCAAAGAGGTGAGCCAGCAGACAAACGGTTATTGGAAATATGGAAGTAACCACTGGTTTGGGATTTGCACCTCTCTCTCATTTGGAAACGGGGAGCAATGTGGCCTAATGAGGTTTGATGACAACTGTGTTCTCCTTTTCAGTCCCCTTTTCTAGATCTTCTCCCTCTTCCCAAACTCAGACTACAGATGTCTTCTGGACCCACATTTATTTCCAAGGCGAGCTCATCCCGAAAGCTTTTAATGCTGCCCATGCTGACGACTCCCACAGTCAAATCTCCAGACTCAACCTCTCCCTCGAAAGAGTGTGGTTAAGACTCTGAGACTTTCTGAGCCTCAGTTTCCTCTCTGTAAAACAGGAATAAAATGACGTTCCTGGCTGCTGTGGAATAGAGATACAGGGTGCCAACCCCTGGTCATGCGTATATTCATGCGTATATATTAGGTTTCAGCAGTAGGAAGCCCACTTCTTTTAACAGTCATTCCCTAATTAAAAGACAGTTAGGGGGAAACGGACGTGGCTCAAGAGGTTCGGCGTCCGTCTACCATATGGAGAGACTGGGGTTCGATCCCCGGTACCTCCCGGTAAAAAAAAAAAAAAAAAAAAAAAGTTAGGGGAAAAATCAAGCAAGATCTAAAATATGGTAGATTCTGCATCTCCTGGCTGTCCTTGAAATCCTCATGCAGGGCAGAGAGTTCATCGCCACCCCCTGCCCCCTCCAAGGTGAAGTGGGGGCACCATTTCGGCTTTTGCACGTTCATCTGTTTTCCCAAAGGGATTTTTGTTGCCACTCCCTTCTGTCTTCCACCAGTTCAGAGCCATGATATTAACAGATGCCAACACCACTCCAAGCTGCAGGTGAGTTTGGTGTTAAGATACGGTGACTGGTGGCAACAAGGGGGTCATGTCACCACATGCCTGGGGGCTACCTGGGCTGAGGGAGGGGGGCTGGGGTGGCGCAGCAAAGAGCCATGTCTCCAGGGAATGGAGGCAGAGGGTCCCCCGGAGCTGGACTGGGGGCCTCTCTGCCTGCTGGGTTGTGAGCTCAGCTTCTGGGAATAACTCTTTTTTACCCCCAAAAACTTTTCTATGGAAAATGTGCTTTGAGTTTTGAGTAGGGATGCAGGCCTTGAATAAAAGAAGGAAACTAGTTGAGTGCTCAAGGTAAGGCTTTTGGGATCCTACCTTCAAATCTTGGGGTGTAGGGGCTGCACTGCCCCCAATTTCAGTGACAGGAAGGGTGTGACGAGCTCCCTTCATCCAGACTGAACGTCGTATATTTCAACACTTCTCCATATCCACTCCCTCCACCATGTTCCTGAGGCCAAAATCCTGGAAGGCATTTGATTCCTTGCCATCATTCTTCTGCCCCCCAGCTTCAATCTGTCTCCAAATCTGGTTAGCTCTACCCCAAAAATAGTCTCTGAATTGATCCGATCATGATTCTTTATTCCCACCACCATGATCCCAAATCAAGGACCTGCACCTCCTGTTTGGTCTTTGTCAGCATCCCAACTGGTCTCCTTCTTCTGTCCTTGATCACTGCTGTATCAGGCAGGGCTCTCCGGGGAAATAGGACCTGCACTATCTACATGTGGTGTTTGGATATATATAAAGGGATTTAGTATAAGGAATTGCCTCATGCAACTGTGGGGGCCAGCAAGGCCAGGCTCTGTAGGGCAGGCCGTGAGTTGGAATCTCCAGTAAAGGTGATGCTGAAGTCCTTAGCATGCTGCAGGGCATGCTGCCTGGCGGGAGATTCCGGCAAGAGCCAAGGCTGAAGGGGAGTCCCAATCCCTCTTCCGGTCTCTGAAACCTTCAGTTCTGGCTTTAAGATCTCTAACTGATTGGATGAGGAGTTTCCCCACATTGATGACAATCTCCTTTGTTGATGGTAGATGCAATCAACTGATGATAGATGCAAATCCTGTCTTGAAATACACTCACATTAACAAGCAAGCCAGTGCTTGACCAAACAAATGGACACCAGAGGCTTGCTAAGTTGACCCATGAAATTCACCATCACACCTACAGCCCATTCTATATAGTCAGCTAGAGGGATCAAAAGGCAGAGCTGAGAGCCACAGAAGATTATTTCCAGGTCTAGAAATCTAATGGTGTTTGGCCTGAAGGATTTCAAACTTGCTTGGGACTGACAACCCCTTTATTTCTTCTAATTTCTCTCCCTTTTGGAGTGGGAATGTCTATCTTAGGCCTGTCCCACCATTGTGTTTTGGAAGCAGATAACTTGTTTTCTAGTTTTACAGGTTCATAGACAGAGAGAAATTTTGCACCAGGATGGATTGTATCCAGATCTCACACATGCCTGATTTAGATGATTTAGATGATGAGATTTGGAACTTTTGAGCTGATGAGAGTTAGATGAGATTTTGGATTTAGAATTGACGCTGATAGTTCTTCAGTCATTTGTTGAATGAATGAATGAATGAATGAACAGACGAATGAATGCAAGTCAGGGAAGGCCCTTGCCCTTGCAGAGCTCATATCCTCTTAGTTTTGTGTACAGTTAAGAAACCGGGGCTCAAGGCCATCAGCAAGTTTGTGACAGGTCAAAGTGTACTGCCTGGGGGCCCTGGCTGCTGTGGGGCCTCTGACCCCCCACTCGGCCCTGCTCTTCCATCTGTAGTGGGAGACTGTTTCTCAGGGATCCCCCAGCAGAGTCTCTGGCTCCCCTGTACCTCCATCACCCGCTGCTGCACGGGACTCTGCCTGTGGGGTCCAGCGAGCTCTTGCATGTTGCCCCTCCTGGCCTCTGCCCCTTTATTTTTCCTCTCTTCTACTCCCAGGGCCAAGACCCCCTGGCGCAGAGCATATGGGACAGGCTAAGAAATCCATGGAGATTGAGGGTCCTTTCTTCCCAGGCTAGGTGGCCCAGGAGTTGTTTGCAGAAGACGTGCATGAGCTTTGAAAATCACCCAAGGTCACGAGTCGCCCACTGTCTTAGCTTGCTAGGGCTGCCGGAACAAAGTGCCACACACGGATGGCTTAAACCAGGAGGAGCACATTGTCTTACCCGCTGGAGGCCGAGTCGGGGTGTTGGCAGGGCCGAGCGCCTGCTGGAGCCGGAGGGAAGAACCCTTCCTTCCTCCTCCTAGCTTCTGGTGCTCGCTGGCCATCGGTGGTATTCCCTGGCTCGGCCATGCCGCCCTCCACGCTACCTCCTCCATCATCACACGGCCCTCTCCTCAGCATCTCTCCGTGTCTGTGTCCAGATTTTCCCCTTCTAAGGCTCAGTCACATTGGATTAGGGTCCCTCCTAATCTTCACTAATAATGTCTTTATACCTGGACCTTCCCAAATAAGGTCAAGGGTTAGGACTTGAACGTGTCATTTGGGGGAATGTATTTCAGCCCATTACCCCCATCTTCTGTCTGCTGGAGCCCATGGTGTTTTAGCCGTCCCCACTGGCTGCAGGGCTTGGCGCTGCCCTCCTTCTGAGCAGATGGACTTGGGGACAGTGGGGATGGAATGGTGACTGGCTCTCCGGTGGCATTGCCATAGCGTGCCTATGGCTCCACTGTACATCCCCCTGCCTCTGCTCCAGGATGAAGGCCACGGTGAGCCAGCTCCAGGGGGAGACAGGCACTTGGGGCCTCAAGGCCAGGGTCTCCCCTTCCTCCTCTGGAGGGGAGCTGGACTCACCTCTCTCTAAAACAAACCCCAGATGTTAGAGCTCAAGCAGACACTAACCACCCATCTTTTACAGATTTGCAGGCATCAGCTCACTTTGGCTCCTCTGATAGGCTGCAGTTGGGTGTCTTGCAGGATGCTGGGAACATGTGGTGACAAGGACACTGGCCTGGCACCCAAGGAGCTTGCCTTCCATTAGGGAGACACAAGGGTTAAGAGGGGCCAGGGCAAGGACACAGTCATGAAAGTGGGGCATGAGGACTGGGATGGAAAGCCTGGATTTGGCCTCAGACAGATCAACATTCAGGCCCCAGTGCCTCCATTAATTTAGCTTTATGAGCTAGGGTAGTTAATTGTACTGTGCCTGCTTCCCAGACTTTGTAAAAGGGATCCTAAGAGAACCTACTCATAACTGACTTGAGGATTACACGAGACAATGGATGGAATGAGCTTCACATGGCACCTGGCACGTGGTGGAAACTCAATCAAGGATGATGTTTGATCAGAATAATAAAGTTTGGACTCATCCACAGCTTTGCAGAAATCTGCCTTCTGGGTTTTCCACCCAGCTTCCCCCATGCTTGCCTCACAGTCGGCATCTCTGTGGGGAAAGCTGCTCCTAAGATGCATTTCAGAGATGGTTTTGAGATGGTCCATCTTCTGGAATTGGGTGTCAACAGGTGACCTTGAAGCAGACATGATACATCAATGTTTTTAACTTTATAAGCAATTCCTACACTTTGCAAAAGGGTTGCTTCAGAATTGGTTTCTGGGGGCCCTGGCTTCGCGTTCTCTTGTGCCACAAGCAGGGAGCTCTTGATGGAAGGAGCGAGGCTCAATGGGCAATGGGAACGGAGGGTGGAGGCAGCACTGCTCCTGGGCAATGGCCAGGCTTGGCCAGGCAGCCGCTTGGATGGGGATTTGTCTGGCCACGTCCTCATCAGCCAGAGCCTGGAGAGACCTGATTTGGCCATGGTATAGAGCAGAGGATGGACACCTGGGCGGGTGACAGGGCCCAGCACCGAAATTGGGATTGGCCTCGGGGCTTGATGGGCCAGGTGCCTGGAGCTGCTCTCCCATTGGCTGCCCAGACCTGCTCATTTGCATGGCGGGATATTCCCTCCAGCTGAGCGGGGCTTCCCTGTCCTCTCTCTCCTTCTCGGCGCCAGGGTCCCTTGCTCCCGGGGTCCTTCCTTCTCTGATTCCCCCAACGCAACGCCGGATCGCCTTGTTCCCACACCTTGGACTTAACCTTGCAGCCATTGTCACCCGCGCCATCTTACTTTTGTCGGACGAGCGTTGTCTCCCCCTCTAAAGTATAAACTCCTGGAGGAGAGGGACAGTGTCTGAACCCAGGGAGGCCCTCATACACATTTGCTGGGTAACTATATGTTGAATGAAGCCAGGGCACTCAACCAGCCAGGCGAGGTGCTGGGTCTCCAGATAGCATCATCTGCACCATCGCTGCTGTAGCAAAAAGAATAGCAGCTTGTATTTGATGCGTCGTTGTGCGTGTGTCATTGCACTTAAAACTCTCCCAACTATGCTGTGAGCTAGCCAGCTATCGTTATTGTCACCATTTTCCCAAGGAGGACACTTAAGACTTGGAGCACTCAGCAATGTGCTCACTCCGCTCTGATGAAGTGGCGCCAGAAGCCAAGCTCGCGGGTCCTGAAGCCCTTATCCATGGCTGCCTTGCGGTCCTTTCCAAAACGAGGCGGAGGAGATTATGTTATATGGGGGATGGACAAGACATTGGCATTGAACCACTGAATGAAGAACCTACTCCCTTCACTTCTGTTTCCTTTCTGATGGCCTCGGAGACAGTCTACATTTCACACCTCCCTAACTCTCCTTAATAAAGAGAGAGCCAGCCTGGAGCCGAGAGCCTTTGGCGAGTAACGTTTGATGTTAGATGGTTGATGATGATGTTTGTGCTTTCATTATACTTAATTGTATACTTACTTTCTATTATTTATGGTAGGTGTGACTGGTTTCCATTTGTGTGACTGATTGCTTCTTGCTCAAGCAAAAATTTTAAGGTAAAATCGAGTTAAAGAAAAATATTATGGAAGTCATGGCACAGGGAACACCCAGCTATGGCGAAGCGCACGTCCACGTCTCTGTGGCAAGGCCCCTGGAGGCTGGGAGAGCGGCCTCGCATCTTCTGATTGCCCTTCACCCCACAAACCCCAGGACAGCGCTCAGCCTCTGATCACAGTCTGCCTCGCCTGGTTCCCTAACAATTCCTTGCCTTTTCCTCTGATCTCCCTGGCAAATCACAGGCTTTTCAAGCACGAGCCCCTGAGCCCCCCAAATCATGCTCCTGAGCTGCTGGGGACTGACAGACTCATCTCTTGCAAGCGGACCACTATCACGTGACAGCACCTCCACTTTAGTATTTGGCATAAATTAATCATTTATTCACGGTATTGAAGAAAAGGCAGACAAGGCTCAGAATTTTCTTCTCCCAAGCATCTCCAGACACCTCCTTCCTTCTGGGCTGGTTTGGACTGGTGGTCACAGTGGGGAGTAGGGTTGGATGGAGTCACCGGTAGCCCTTCTAGAAAACTCGATGGTAAAGTAAATGCATAAACCTTTTGGCCCGCTGTGGGTCTTAGTTCCGTGTGCAAAAGCACTAACCCCAGCAGAGCTGGTAAAGACCATCACCAATGCATCGCATCCGTTAGAAGATATTTATGTTACAGATGAAGGACCAGACGCAAACTGGCTTAGCAGATGAAGACGCTGTGGTCCAGATGCACGCCTGGCTCAGACGAGGCTTGACCCATGCTTCCAACCATATCCCCATCCTCCTGGTTCTCCCAGTCTCTCTGTTCTGTCTTCCGTGGAGTTGCCTTCGGCCCCCAGTTCCACAAGGGGAAAGCTGGCTTCCCTTTCCCAGGAGCAGCACGTGTGCCTGGTGCAGGGCCAGCTCTGATGGGCGGAAGTGCCCGTCTTGGAGCCAGTCCCACGTTCAGAGGGTGGGATGGGCTTTGGAGTCAATGGACCTGGATTAAACTCTTGACGCCCCTTGCCTAGAGGGGTGACCTTGGCGAGCCCCCCCCCTCTCTGAGTGCCAGTCTCCTCGTCTGTGAAATGTCATTGGGGATTAAAGAAGACAGTGGAGGCAGGTACTGAGCAAATTTGGAGAGCATCTACTGAGCGTCAGGTGCTGGTCTCGGTCCTGGGAACACAACAGTGAACAGGGAGGGCGACAGAAACTCACCACATTGTCACAGAAGTACACCTCACCCCATCCCGGAAGGCTGCTGCCTGGAAAATGTCCCGGCAATTCCGGGACCCAACTAGCCCTAGAGGTCAGGGACGTCTTCCCCAAGGAACTGAACTTGGTCTGGGGTCTGAAGGGAGAGCTGGGCAGTCTGGCCTGGAACATGCCCTGCTCATGCCCGCCGAGCAGCTCCCTCCTTCTGGAAAGCCGCCCGTGTTCTGGTGGCTTGGCTCTCTCCTGCCCTGTTCTGGGTTTCTGCTCAAATAGCAGGTTCTCAGAGAGGCCCTCCTCTGTTCAAAATGGGGCCCCTCTCCTCATTCTACAGGCCCCTCTCTGCCTATCGCGTTGGTGTATTTTTCTTCACAGCACTTATGCCGACCCAAAATCATGTTAATTGATCATCTTTTCTGCTGTTTATTGTCTTTCTTGCCAATGGCATGGGGACATCCTGACAGTAGGGCCTGCATCTGTCCATCTTGTCCGGTCGTAATCTCGGGGCCTAGAAAGCGCCTGGCTCTCGGTAGGTGTTTAATAAACAGTTGTTGAATGAATAAAGGAACAAACTTAAACTCCTTTTAACTGTGTTTTCATTGTGATGCCAGCTGACATTTCTGTAAACTAAGAGTTGAATCCTGAAAGTTTGGTTTTTTTTAAAGGCCAAACTATTTCCATTTCCTCCCCCAATCCATCATCGCATTCAGGCAGGAGATTTTGCTGTGTCAGAGCTCTGCGTGTCTGAGAAGGTGGTAGGTCAAAATCCATCACCCTCTCTGGGTTTCTGAACTCAGGTTATGACTCCCAGGCTCGGTTGCATTGCTGTTTTGTTTAACTTGTGTCCTGCTGAGAAGGTTTCTCTTGTCTTTGAGAAAGAAATTGTTTTTACATGAGAAAATGTGGAGACCATTAAAAACTCAATTGTGAAATTCTTCTTTCAGAAGAAAATACGCCTTGGCCATTACTTGAGAAGCTCCGTGGTGCCCATTCTTAATTCTAACTCCCAGGGGTTCCAGAACAGGGCAGCCAGCTCAGAACTCTGCTCTGCCTCTCCACCCGCTCACAATCTTTTCTCCTTCATCCCATCTCACCTTTCATTTCCTTACTTCTCTTCCAAGTTTGAACTGTTTCCCAGGTGTCGAAGAGACCTAGATGAGGAGAATAAGTAGCAGCGTACTAGGAAATTTATGTAAGCATATTATCTTTTTTCTCTGGCTCTGGAAACAAATGTTTAAGAAGCTCCAGGAAAGGAAATAATGCCAGTTTTGGGGAAAAGACAAGCAAACCCCAACAATGAATCACCTGTACCCTAGAAATTCCTCTACTCCTAATCACCGATTCTGATGTCTAATAATGATGTTTAATATTGGCAATTCATGTTCAACTCAGCCCACGTTTGCAAAAAGAATCTTAGGGATCAAGACACATAACAGGCATGTTGTAGGACTGAAGCGCCTGCCTGTGGTTGATTTACAAATGGTCCCGATTCTTCACCCCTCCCTTACACACCCTTGGCCATGCAATCTTGGCCCTCCTGAGTCACAAGGGCTTGGCCACAGGACTTGCTTTGGCCAATAGGATGTTCACAGATGTGGCACCAACGGAAGCTTGAAGAGTATTTGCGTATTGGGTTTTCTCTCTCTGGAGCCCCTTCCGCTCGCACGTGGAGCAGAGCTGAATCATTCTTGTTGTCCAACTTGGTTCTTCTGGTGGCCAGCAGATCCCTGGTTATGTGAGTGAGCCCAGCCAAGACCACAGAGCTGCCTAGTCAACAAATGCCTTGTTGACCATCCTTAGGGATTGGGGGATGTTTGTTATGCACATTATTGTGGCAATAGATAACTGATACACCACCCTCAAGGGACCTCCAATATAGTGGGAGAGAAAAGTTTACACAATTACAATTACTCCAACTATGACTATAGCTGCATAACATTTATTAAATGCTTATTTATTCTTGGCCAGCCCCATATTCAGTGTTTTACTTACATTTGCTCATTCAATCCTCAAAGTAATGCTACTAGTCGGGTATTACCATTTTCTCCATTTCATAGCTGAGGAAACTGAGATCCAGAGAGGTGAAGTGACTTGCCCAAGGTCACACAGCTAGGAAAGGGTGGGGAGTTAGGATCAGCAAAATTTTTTTTAAATTTATTTTTATTTTTTTTATTATGGGTAAAAATCAAAATTCTCACAATACATACAAACATTTGCAA
>JAKSZT010054277.1:2615361-2692867 GCA_026826555.1 Tolypeutes matacus | reverse complement strand
AAAAACCTTCCCCATGACCACCAAACAACCCATTAGATCTTGACTGTTCCCTTCTCCCCAGCTCCCCAGGGCCCGTGATACCCCCTCTCCCAACCCATGGAATGTCAAGATTCACAGTTACATGCCCTGGGGATTTGAACCAGCCCTTCCTAATCCACCCACCCCCCAGTGCTGCACCACCAAACCCAGGAACACCACCACTCATCTGCCCCATCCCCCAACATGCAAACAAACTCTATCCCTTTACCATAGATTATGTCCATATGGGAGATGGCTCAAAGCCTGCTCTTCTCTTACTCTCTTTGTTAACCTATCTTTCAGACAATGGTTCTCAGAGACTGCTCACTTTCCTCAGTTCAGATCAGTGAGGTCATATACTGTTCATCCTTCAGTGCCTGGCTTGCTTCACTCAACAAAAATATGGAACGCTTCACGAATTTGCGTGTCATCCTTGCGCAGGGGCCATGCTAATCTTCTCTGTATCGTTCCAATTTTAGTATATGTGCTGCCAAAGCGAGCACAGGATCAGCAAAATTTTAATCCAGTTTTGTTTGATTCAAAGGCACATTATGCTTTACTACAATTATAAATGTTTTAGCTGCCATAAGAAAACGACAAATTATTCTTTTTATATAATCAGGTAGACCTTTCTGGAAGGTGTAGCATTTGACCTGGGTTTTGAGGTGGCCTTGAGCAGGAGTTCATGAAACGAGGTGAAGAGAATAGAGGAATGCTATTTGAATACTTTTATTCTGTAAACAGATCAAGGCATTAGACAGCTGCTAGAATCACATTTCCCAAATACAGCGATTGGTTGTGTTTGGTGGACATCAGATCTCACTACTCGATGAGCTTTAGAAGGCCAGTGCTCATGAAAAATTCTTCCGATAAAAGGCAAGCCTACTTCAGGGTGGGTAAAACAGGCAGGTGTGTCTGCGGCATGTTGACTTAACTTGCTCAAAAGTCTCTCTCCCGCTAGCCCGCCAAGATGCCTGAAATTCCCACCTTTTGCTAAGGCACTGACTGTGCCAGTTAAAATGCACATGTGTTGTTTGAGATAAGTTGAGAGGAGTGTGAGTGTGTCAGTGTGGTGGAGGTGGGGGGGCAGTCCTAGGAGGGGATGGAAAGGTAAGAGCTGGAGGCATTGCTGAAGGACAAAAGTTACTGAGATGTAGAATGCCAATTCCAAAACCAAGTCTGCTTCTTTTCAATCTTTTCCCCAACGGCTGACACTGTCGAAAGATGGAACCTCTGTGCCCCTTCCATCAGGAAATCGTCCGTCTATGGATATGTAACGTACCAGGCAACCCTGAGATGCTGGTCACACTGCACTGGCATGGTTGTACAGCACGTTGCTTCAGATTCGGGGAGCCCTGCATAGTTTCCACTGCTACAAGGGATGGTTTTTGCCTGAGAACTCATGTCTTGCCTGATAGAAGAGTGGAACCTCAGACTTTATAGAAAAGTTTTAAATGTTTATTTTTGTAGCAAGCTCACCTCCTGACCAGGTTAACTAGCACAGCCCTCCTGTTACTGCTTCCCGAGACAGCCGCCATCTGCCACAATGATTGCCTGCCGCTTCATGCCGATCGCCAATCCCAACACTGGTTTTCTTGGCAACCTACTCCAAAGTCACAATAAATGAGTAAAAAAACATATCAGGATACTTTTGACTGCAAGTGAGGGAAACCTGATTTGGGCTGGCTTAAGCAATGATGGGAATTTTATTGGCTTCTGAAGGTGAAAAGTTGAGGAGTGGTATTCCAGTCTGCTAGGTTGCCGAAAGCAATATACCGGAGATGAGTTGGCTTTTATAATTTATTAGCTTACAAGCTTACAATCCCAAGACTATGAAAATGTCCAAAGCAAGGTGTTAACAAGATGATACTTTCTTTCTGGAGACTGGGTGCCAGTAATCCTGGCCTCCTCTGTCACATGGCAAGGCACATGGTAGCATCTGCTGGTCTCTCCTTTGTCTTCTGGGTTTTGTTGTTTTCAGCTTCTTCTGTGGTTTTCTCTCTCTTTGTATGAATTTCATTCTCTTACAAAGGACTCCAAGAAGAAGATTAAGACCCACTCTGGGCCATGCCTTAACTGAAATAACCTAATCAAAAGGCCCTACTTCAGACCATCACAGGTGGCATTTTGGATGCAGGGGCTCATGACTTAGTCTCATTCCTCTACTTCTAGATTCTGCTTTCTCTGTGAAGGCTCCATTCTTGGAGAGACATTTCCCCTCAAGGTACCAAGATGGCTGCCATCCTCTTTAAGTTTGCATCTCGTCCTCTCAGCACCTCCATGGAAAAGCAGAAGTCTTACTTTCAACAAGGGAGGAATCTCAGCAGCTCTGAGGGCCTATCTGTGAACCACTCACTGGGAATTAGTTTCCTAGAGCTCCTGTAACAAGTTCCCACAAACTCAGTGACATAGAACCACCACACATTCAATACCATCACCTCTGGAGCTCAGAAGTCTAAAATGGGTCAGCAAAGCTTCGTTCTTTCTGGAGGCTTTAGGGAAGAGTCTGTTTCTTGCCTTTTCCAGCTTCAAAAGGCTGCCCACATTCCTTGGCTCATGGCCTCATCTTTGCATCACTCCAGCCTCTGCTTCTGTCATCCCATCTCCTCTGCCTCTGACCCTCCTGCCTCCCTGTTATCAGGACCCTTGTGATGGCATCAGGCCCACCCAGATAATCCAGGATCCTCGTCCATCCCAAGGCCCTTCATGTGATCCCATCTACAAAGCCCTTCAGCCATGGGACCTAATATTCACCGGTTCCAAGGGTGTGGGCATTTTAGAGACGGCTTGGTATTCTGCTGCCCTCAAAGGTGAGGTGATGCCCTGATTGGGTAGCCTTTAGTGCCAGGCCCAGCCCTGAGGGCCCACCCAAACCACGTGGCCCAGAGTGGGCAGCAGCATTCCCCAGGGTAGGGTGTGGCCCATCACCAGAGCTGGAGGTGGCAACAACAAAGATTGTGTGAGAACACTTTGGGGCTCTTGAACAGTTTTTGTTAGGCTCACTTCCAGATTCTTCTGGGGATCAGCCCTATTTCTTTTAGCCTTTGAGCACGTATAACTGGCAGGGCTGAAGTTCAAGAGCCTCGTGGCAGTGAGGGTACATGTAGCTAATACTTGGACAGCATGGAAAAGCACTCAGTTATGTGGTATCTGAGCAAGTTCCGAGTGTCTGCCAATTGGGGTAGGCAGGAGGCAGAAACTCCAGGATAATGGAAAACTACATAATGTATTATGTTACTCTCACTTAAATCCCCTAAATTTAAGGGAAAACAATCTTCAAAAGAGTCATAAAGAATATAAAGAGGCAACTTGAGGGGATGCTTATCTGAGATAAATCGCCAAGCTCTTAGCGGCTGAGTCTTGAACGAGAATGTGAGTGAGAGGTGGCATTCTCAAAGCAAGAGCCGCACAGCTGTGCCTCGGAAGAGGTCGATGAAAGATAAACAGAAAGGCAAAGCCGTGCGCTCAGCCGAGACCCAGGGGTCTCCAGATACATGCTTCTCTAGGGGCACATTGAAGGGCGGAGACAGTAAGGGAAGGTCAAGGAATGTGGTGGACTTCAGAGGAGAACTCGGCCACGGGTCGTTCCTCCACCTCCCATCAGACACTGTGGGAATTAGGGAACCGGGCAGCTGGAGACAAGATGACTCAGCCCCACGATGCCCAGAAGAAAACGAGGACAATTCTAAACCCCGGGGTGTGAGTCTGAGAGGCAGCATTGCCTAGTGATTAAGAATTCTGTCCTTGGAAGAGGATAGAACTGAATTTGAATCTTGACTCCACCACTTAGTAGCCATGTGACTTTCTGAGCTTCAGTTTTTCCATCTGTAAAAGGGGATAATGGTAGGATGAATTTTGTTGCGTTGCCACGGGGGTAAAACAATGGCTGAGCCCCTCAGCACCGGCGAATCGCACGGCTCCCCTATACACTGCTGAGCCTTTCAGCATCAGTTTCTGGTGACAGAATCCCATCTCAAAGCAGCTTGAATGAGAAAGGAATCATGAGTTGGTATAAAAAAAAGTCCAGGAATGGTATACATTTCAGGCCTGGCTGGACCCAGGAACTTAATCAACGCACCAAGACTTCGACCCAGTCTCTCCATCTCTCGATTCCACTTTCCACTGTGTTGGGTCCATCCTCAGGGTGACAAGGTGGCTACCAGTAACTCCAGGCATATGCCCTCTCTTCTCAGCAATCCCAGTGAATACCGAGCTTCTTTTTCTCAAGTGCTCTAACACAAGTGCAGAGATGGACTCTGATATGTCCAGCCTCGTCAGGTGCCCAGCCCTGAACCAATCATGTGGCCAGGAGGACAGAATCTCATCAGAATCCCCAAGGCATGTCCAGCAACGCAGAGAAGGACAACTTCTTGTTTTCTGTGGACCTTCTCCCCCATAACAGTAAAAGTCTCATCAGAAATGGATCACTGATTGGGGATTTTAAAGTTCCTTCTGCACCTTCAGTTTGCCAAAATACACGGTACATGTTTTTATTAATTTCCACAGATGCTTTCAAAAAGCTGTTTTCAAGAACGATGGGGTTCCCCTTCTCAGTGCAAGGACAGTTGCCTGCTGGTGTTCGTGGCCTCCTGCCTTAGGGACCTGGCAATGGAAACGTGCTTCTTTTCTTCCTCCTCCCACTCCCCCATCTCCTTCTTCACATTGCCTCCTCTCTCTCCATCTTCCCAGCCACCCTTTCAACTAGTACTTTCCAAACTTAAGTCACTGGAAAACTCAGTTTCCTTTTTTTGACTTCAGTAAATTAATTTAGAAAGGAACTGTATGTCACTACCATACATGGAAAATCATTGATAACTTGCTGTAAATAAGATAAATATAAAATAAAATGCAATGGAAACAAAACCAGGTTAGAAAATTCTGTCAGCTCTGAGTCCATGGTTGCTCTCCCTTTGTACAAATGGGACATTAGAAAATGTTAGGGTTGAGGACATGCCCAGCTGGGATCTTCTCAGGGCACAGTCAGAAGGTTGGAAAGTAGAAAAGGGGAGCACTTTCTCCCCTGCGAGCCAGTGTGTGTGATGGACATGGCTTGGAACCCCTTGAATCCTGGTGCCCAGCTTGTTGGAAGGATGAAACTGAAATTCTGCCTGCTCCGACCACTCGGGGGCCACCCTCTCCTCTTCTCTAACTCTGTACCCCTAGTTCTTCATCCCTGAACCTCCTTACCTCAACCATATTAGATGACCCTGAGGGCATGGGCTAGCTCCCTCTGTATCTCCTGAGCACCCACATGTGCCTGACAGGCTCAGCCTGGGTTTGTTGGTTTTAGTCCAGGTGAAGATAACCGCTCTCAGCTCCAAGTACTGGAGGCAGTAGAGCCAGTGAGTGGCTCTTAGAAGCTCTGATATCTCCTGTGTCTGAACAAACCAAGAAACCAAGGAAACTGTACCTACCCCTTCGCTCTTTTTAGCAGCTAATTATATTTTCTGTTTCTCCACTCATTCCCCAATACAAGAAATTTTTTATTATGTAGGTAATGGATATTTTAATTCCAAAGAAAGAGAAAACAGTGAAGTGATCCAAATCCTCGCCTGGCAGGGACAGAAGAGATTCCTAACCTGGGTTTTTTCTGATTTTCAAACCATGGGGCCCAAAAAGTGAAGCAGAAGCCCCCTATAAAGCATTTGGCCTGCCTGGCAGCAAATGACTCTGAAAGACGGCCCCCTTCACTCCCCCACTCCTTTCTGCTCCTTGACTTGGAAGGGATAAGGCCGAGAGGGAACTGGAACATCAGCCTCACTTCTGGGGCCTTGAGTGCTCATCTGGTTACTGTGGCTCTATAAAAAATCACCCAAAATTGAGGGTAGAAAACAGCCCTTTACTCTGCAGACAGGGCAGAGCAGAGATCTAGCTGTTCCTCGGTGGGAAGTCGTGAAGGCTGGGGTCTCCGACCATCTGAAGGTTTGGTGGTGGCACCGGCTGTTGGCTGGAAGGCCTCAGTTTCTCTCCACGTGGGCTCGTTCGGGCTTCCTACACCATGGCGGCCGTGGGCCGAGGCCAGTGTCCCAGGGCACGGAGCCAGGTAGAAGCTGCAGCACCTCTGAAGACCTCGCCTCGGCAGCCACCCAGCGTCGCTTCTGCTGCATTCTGACCTTTAGAATTGGGGCATTAAGGCCAGTGGAGGTGGGGCAGGTGTTCGACTCGCATTTTGTGGGAGGAGTGTCAAAGAACTGGTGGACATGTTGAAGAATGAGAAGGAGCAACTCCAGGACCTCACGCATGTCCATTCTCCTCAAGGTTGTCGGTGGCTCTGCCACACCTGGGGTCCAGGGAAGGCAAGGCTGCACTTTGAACGCAAGCTGCTGGGGGTGGACAGCAGCTGCGAGGGGCTGCCTGGTGCCTTCGGGGGCGCTGCCCCCTCTATCCTTCACCAACCTTTCGTCTTGGTGTCCTTGGAGGTCGGGGGCCAGGGCCTCCCCTATGCACTCAGTCAGTCTATGGGTCCACAAACCTTTCCTCAGCACCTGTGGTCCAGGTAAAGACAAAACCAAGCAACCTTCTGAGAGCGGGTAGGGCAGAAGCCAAGGGTCTCAAGAGAGCCACGAGAGTCTGCCACGAGGTGGACTTCGCGAAAACTATGAAGGAAATTGGGCCCAGCCGGGAGGCCACTTCCCATTGGGTGCTGAAGCTGTTGAGTGGCTGCACTTCCCTTTCAGTGAGAGGAACCTGACTCTCCCCTGCCGCGGGGCACCCCAGGACCGCTAGCCCTGGTTTCCTTCTTGACCTTGCTCCCGAGGGCCACTCCCCCACCGCGGGCTCTGTCCATGAGTCACGAGTGTAAAGTACACCCAGAGCCTTGGCAAGCAAGGAAAGGTGTCATTAGGTGCGCCCTGAGAAGTGCCTTTAGGCTTACACTCAGATAAAAGGTGCAGCCTCCACGCAGCCTTTTACTATCTCCTAGAGCGCCTGGGGTGGGGGCGTGCGTGTGCGCGCTCGGGGCCTTCCGGCAGCTGCCTGGGCCCCCAGCCGGCCCGCCCCCGCCCGTGTCCCTCGCTGTCCTGGGGGCGCCGCGGGCCGCCGGGCTCCCGGCTGGCTGCCCCCGCGCCTGGGAGGCGACCCCCAGTGCGCCCCGGGTTCAGAGGCCCCGCGCGGCAGCTCCAGCCCCTCCGGGGGGCGGGGAGGCGAGGGGGTGGTGCGGGAGCCAGAAAAGCCCGAGCCCACAGCCGGCCGGCCCTGCGCGGGGATGGGCAGCGCGCTCTGAAAGTCGGTGACCGCCGCAGCCCGCCCGAGCCCGGGACGCAGCGAGCGGCGGCCTGGGACCCCCGCGGCTGGAGGGCGAGGCCAGCCGTGCGCGGCCGAGCAGCGCCCTTTCGCGACCCCAGGCGCCCGTCTTCCTGGCCCGCGGCTCCCGCACCCGATCGGGCCATGGAGCTGGGGCTGTGGCTGCTTTGCGGGCTGACAGTGGCCTTCGCCGCAGGTAAGCGGGTGGGGGCGGCGCGCCTCTCCCTGGCGCGAGCGCACACAAAAGGACCCCAGGGGTGGGGGTGCGCCGACGCCTCGGGGTGCTTGGGTAGGCGCGGAGAAGGGAGGCGTTTCGGGGAGCAACAGCTGGCCTGGGCTCGGCACCTCTGCAGGCGCCTGGGGCCGGCGGGGGGGGGGGGGGGGCCCCGGGGGGGCGCCCCGGGGACCCCGGGGGGGGGGGGGGGGGGGGGGGGCTCTAGGGGCTGCAACCCCCGCGCAGGCTGGAGACCCCCGGCCGACTTGGTCAATTTTTCACGAAGTTGGGAACTTTTCAGAAAGTTTACAAACTTTTCAGAAAGTATGCCGAATGCTTGCAAAGTGTTCAGCAAGTTTTCAAAGTGCTTGCAAAGTTTTCAAAGTGTGAAAATAGCTTGCAATCTTTTCAGAAACTGTGCACATAGGTTGGATCCTTTACGGAAAGTGCAACTGGCTTGCAAACTTCAGAAAGTTTGGTCCCCCAGTCGCCCACCGTGGGGGTGTCTTTGGAGGCGGGGGTGGGGTGAGGGGTCTTCACACTCAGGAGCCCTTCAATCTGTCTCCTGCAGGATTCAGGCCTCGCCCCCAGTCTGGGGATGCTGGTAGGAGCTGCGTGCCCCGGGGCCCCCCTGCAGCCAACTCTGAGGGGGACGGTGAGGAGATTGTGGCAGTGATGGTGCAGGATCGGAGCCCAGGGAGCCTGGGGCAGGGGCAGGGACCAGGTGGGTCCAGGGAGCAGGCGGCAGAGAAGGGTCCTGCCCACCACCGTGCCAGGCGCTGCACATGCTTCACCTACAAGGACAAGGAGTGTGTCTACTACTGCCACCTGGACATCATCTGGATCAACACTCCCGAGTGAGTGGGCCCTGGGGCTGCCCTGGGAGGGCAGGACTTTGGGGGCGGGGAGGCCCACATCCCCACACTCCAGGAGGACCTCGTTCCACCCCAGACCTGTCCTGGAGCAGCCTTAATCCTTCCTGGGGTTACCGCCAGCCCAGCTCCAGCCTGAAGCTCTGGGGTGAACCCTGTCCCAGGAGAAACTCGATACAGGAGTTTCTGATCCAGAGACCGTGAGGAGGGGGACACCCCGGAGTGAAATGAGCTGGCGAGAGGGATTAGACACCTGAGAAGCCCCTTGGAGCCACTTTTTGAGATACAGGAGGCCGGTGCCTCCTCCAACCCGCCAGGCTCCAAGGAGTTTAAAATTCCTTGAAAGTAGCCTTCTCTCTAGAGGGCAAGGGTGGACTTGGCAGGAGTGAAATTCCACCTGGGCCAGGCCCCTTTGCTCCCCAGGGCCTTTCCGGATGGGAAGGCAGGAGGAGTCTCCCCATGGACGTCCACTTCCCTCAGGCTGGCTCCCTTCTCCCTCCAGCTGCTGGGAACTCCCTTTCTAGAGGCCCTAGGCCTCCCCCTCTTGTTAGTTTTGGGGTCTTCCCTGCTGTGACATCAGCCCCCTTTCCCAGTCCTGGAGAGAATGTGTTTTGCCCCCGGAGGGCTTGATGGCTTCCCCCATGCCCTTCCTGGGTGTAGACCTGCTGCAGAGACACCATCTTGCCAACAGTAAAGGGGACTTGACCTTGCTCTGGTCACCAGCCAGCTGGGTGTTTCCCCACCTCTTGGATGGGAAGTCTGCACCTTCTGATCCTGCCCAAAGGCTCCGTGCCTTTGGGCATTCCCGGCTCCTGTCTGACCCTACTAGACGTGGCTTCTAGGGAGAGCTGGAGCTGGTGGTGAGCGCGAACCCTCGCCTGGGAGGGAGCGCTAAGGCCTGAGCCACTTTAGCCTCAAGCTCACCAGCCTCTGAGCACTGACGGCATTTGGTTGCCCATCTTGTTTCATGGACACTTCAAGAATGAAAGGAGGAGGAGGGCAAACCCAAGGGGTCAGAGCTTCTTCATTCCAGGTGAGGAGAGCTGTAGACACAGCGGAAATGCCTGGAAGGTCACCCTGCTAGGCAGACAGGGCTGGTTTCACAGGCCTGTGCTCAGAAGGACCCAGGCTTGTTTTAATGCCCTGCTGGTGCCATCTGGAAAGGCTTCATCATTTCTGAACCAGGGGCTCTGCATTTGCATTTTCCCTGGCCCCCCAATTTAGGTAGCCGATCTCCATGGCAGAATTAGCTTGCCTGGGCTGTGTCCAATTAGGCCCTGTCCTGACAACCAGCCATGGCAGGCGGATGGGCGTCCCCTCTGCTCTCTCCCATTTATGGCATCGCATGCGGGATAAAGTGTGTATGTGGGGGCGGGGGGCAAGCATCAATTGCCTTCTGTTCTCAGACAGTTATCAGGGCCCCCATCCCACTGTCTCTAGTCTTTTCTCCCATTCTTAGCCTCCTCTCCCCACGATCTGACCCGGTTTGCATCACAGAGTGCATTACCTTGAGCAGTCAACATTGGTCTTAGTCCTTGCCTTGGCTAGAATCCCAAGCTATGACTCCAAAAGGAGAAAGAAAAAAGGCAGCAGAATTAGGAGCGGAGGGCCTGGGGCCGAGAAGAGAGGGCAGGGAGGATGTGGAGACCACCCCAGGTCTTTGCCAGTCGGCCAAGCCCCTGAGCATTGGCTGGGGAGGAAGCAATTACTTGAAACAAGGCTGAGAGGCTGAAAAACACCTGCCATCTGTCTGAAATCCTGCCTCATAATTTCAAGTTGTTTTCTGTGGCTTGAAGTGAAGGTGTGGAGTTTTGATTTTTTCCAGGACAGCCAACCTGATAACTTTCTCCCCCAAAGTTTGATTTACCTCTTCCCTTTTTCCTCCACCCTGAGTCATTTTAAACACTAGGAAAGAAGGATTAAATATGGTGGTTGTGAGCCCTGTGCACTGTTCAAGAAACAAAAAGGACAATTGCCAGACCTGAGCGTTCTGAAACTAGACAAGCTAAGTAATTTTTGGAAGGAGGATTTTTCTGAATGATCTTGCTCCTTTCCTCCCTCCCTCCCTCCCTTTTCCCCTTCCTTCTTCCCTTTCTTTTTGACACTGTTGACAGATCCATTTGCTTCCTTTGTAATCTCTCACACTAAATTGCAATTTGAGAAAATGGGTCAAGGGACAAGGACCATGAGGCAGTGGAGAAATGGAGGAATCTGGAAAGTTACTGAATCCAGCTAAAAGGACAACACAAGGGTGTGGTAAGGTCTTTGCCAGGGTTTCCATCAGGCCTTGGTGCTGGAGGCCCCCGCGGCAGCCGCTCTGCTCGTCGATCTTTCAGGACTGTTCCCTCTGTGCTAGGAGGCCTCCCGTTCACCCCGTGTGCGGTTCGTTCCTCATCCTGCCCCTGGCTGGTCTGAGAACCCAGAGGAGCCAGGATCCTCATGTCCACACCGTCCTGGGCTTCAGCTTGGTTTTTGCTTTGGTGTCTTTCACGCTACTGAGCCCTCGGGTGCCCGGAGAAGCAGTGGTCCTCCTCGTCTCTGAAGGACAGTTGCGTGGCTAGAGGCAGGCTTCGAGAGTGGGCACGTCTCTGTGACATTCCAGGACCTCATGTGATGCAGGAGCAATTTGGGGTTACCACTGACACTGTGTAGGAAGGAAACTGTCTAGTTAAGACACAGGAGACTAGTTACTCGCTTACGTGTCTTCTGCATTTAAGACCCACATGAGATCTAAGACTCTCCAGTTCTCCCACATTCTTCCACGTCCTTAGCCCTCTCAGACCCAAGCTTGGACACCCTTCCTTCCAGCACCAGCCTGTAGTAAACACTCAATAACTGCTGGTTGAATTTGGGGTAAGTCCTTCCTTTTCCGGGCTGTTCTTGTGGTCCTAGGCTGCGATGCTGCCAGGATGCGTGGATGTTCCCGCAGGCATGTGTGGGACTGCGTATCTGCTGGGGGATGTTGCTCTCATTACATCCTCCACATTTGTCCCTTGGAAACCACACTTCCTGCCTCTACAGAGGCGGCTGAGATCACAAATAACTGATGGGATGTTATGATGTTTATAAGATTTCTCTGGGCCATACTGGGCTGTGCCAACCCTCCATCATCCCCCAAAAAACTTACCACTGCCAACAAAAACAAAAACAAAATCCCAGATCAGACAAAAACACATCCTATCTTATGGTCATGAAAAATTTGCCAAGAACAAGATAGCAAGGGGAGAGGAGAGTGGTGAACAAGAAGTCCATGTGTTTGTACCCATGTATCTTTTGGGGCTACCTCTATGAGTGAACTTAAAAAAAAACCAACTAAAACAGAAGTGTCCGACGAGGCGGTTGAGCTCTAACTCTCTCCTGCAGAGGGCCAAGCCTTCCAGCCCACTGCCGTGTGCCAGGTTGGAGAGGGAAGCCAGTGCTTCAAATGGTTTAACCAGAGGACAGCCAAGCAAAGAGCCTCGCTGGGTTCCTCCCCACCGGCCTGCTAATTCCTCTAAGGACTTAATGAGAGAGGCATTGTGATGCTCTGATGGTGACCCTGTTTTCCAAGCAAAACACTGAGTGGCATGGGCTGACAAGTAGGAATGTATTTATGGAAAGAGCATGGCAGAGTGTTTGAAACCACCACTGTGTTGGAAAAATCTGGGCTCTCTAACCCCCACTGATGGGGGCAGGCTCCAGAGCTTAGCTGTTGCATTGTAGCCCTAATTCTTCTCGTGACCCAGAGGGGGGCCATCCCCAATCCGTGCCCCCTCTGTAAAACAAAGACCTCCGTCCAACTCTAGGACACTGAACTGCTGGCTGTCCCCCAGCCCCCAGGACCTGGCTGCCTGCTAACGAGATGGCCGACTTGCTCCAAAGCTTGCCATGCTTCCTTCATCCGGCAAGAATGCCAATTTGTTTTGAGTTCTTTTCTCTCCACGGAAGGAGAGTCAAAATAATAATAATAGTTAACGTAACATTTAAACTTGTTTTTTAATGAATTCCACTGCAAAAAGGCAACGTCACAGCAGATTCCGGCTTTGCCTTCTGTATTGTTCAAGAAAGGCACTTGAGCATGTTTCCAAGAAAAGGAAGGGACATTCTGAATTTCAAAATGTGGTTGGGACAGACACCAGCCTCCCATTCACGTGGCACGTGGGGCGCCCACCGTCTGACTTCAGGGACCCCAATGCAAGTGACCCTGACCGGTGAGCCGCGGCTGGAAGCACCGTCCTTGGACACGCAGCTGTTGAGGCCAGCAGGGCAGTGTTTTTGGCCACCTTGGGCTTTGGGAAAGTGTCACGAACAACAATGCTAATGATAATAATGGTGACTGGCGATGCGGGTCGTGGCGATGCTGGGCAGTGTGGACGACGCGTTTTGCACGACGGCCCCATTTCCTGTTTTACAGGCAGGAGCTGAGCCCAGGGAGGTGGAGGCCCTGGCCGAGGTCAGGCACTTGCAAGTAGGGAGCTGGGCGTCCCTTCCTGCCCGTCCGGCCCTGCAGCCTGGCATTGCAGCGCTGTCCATTTTCCCAGGGCCAGTCCGTGTGCGCCCATTCATTCAACACACTTTCACTGAGCGCCTCCTCTGGGTCGTCCGTGGGCCAGGTTCTGGGGACCCGGCAGTGGATAAAAGATGAGGTGCCCCTGTCCGTGACGGATTCCGGGTAGTTTTGTTCTTTTCAATAGTGGTGAATCCTAATTAGAATTCTCTGAAATAACACTCTTGTCCCTTTGCAAGGCTTTTATAGAAATAAATTAACACAGGACAAAAAGCCCAAGTCTTTGGTTTGCCCCATGTCCAACATTTTCCTCCAGAATATGGAGTGCTGGCTCGCTGAGGAGCGTGTGGCCTCCCTTTTAGGTTTTCAACCCTTGCGGGGCTCTCGGTAAATAAGAGGACTTGTTTGGTGTGTCGGCTTGGAAGGTCCTCTCGCAGATGTCAAGAACGCCCGGGTACACGGGTGTGTGTCTGAGGGAGAGAGGGAGAGACTCAGGCTCCCGTGCTTCCTCCCTGGTGCATGATTTCATCTGCTGGAGGCCGTGGCTCTCCGCGGCCCCATCCGTCTTCTGGCTGTTTAGTGTGGCCACGAAAGCTGGGCACAGACAGTCCCACTTCAGTCGGATGCTGCCGCTCTGGCTCAGGGACTCACGGCATTTAGGGAGGAAAGGACCCTGGGCCACTTCATCCACATCTACCTGAAGGAGTCCAGCCCAGGCTCCAGCGTCAAACTGTTCCATGGAATGCTGGGTCTGCCCTTGAGGCGAGGCCACTTCTGGGAGCCTCAATCTCCTCACCTGTAAAGTGGGGAAAGCGACAAAACCCAAAGAACGAAGTTGTCCCCAGGATCACACAAGAAAGTACGTGGGAGATGTTAAGAAACCCTCAGCTCCTTGCCGACAGCGACCGTGAGGCTTTCCGTGGCTGGAGGGCCCTGTTCTCTCTCAAGTCTTGCCCAAGTCTGTGTCCTTGGAGCATCCATCCCTTGGCCTTACTCAGCCCCCTGGAGCAAGACAGAGCAAGCCTGCATCCTCTGGTCCACCACAGTCCTTCAAGTATTTGATGACACTTGATGCTTGATGGAAAATCACTTACATCCGATTAGCATAAGATTTGCCTTCCCTGGGAAAGTTGTGCCTGGCTGTCTCTTTGTTGCTGATAAGCAGCTTGATAAAGACTGCTGTGGCCAAAGGTTGTTACCAGGCTGCAAGGGACTGGGCCCCTCCCTTTCTGCCCCTACTTTCTTGTTTTCTTTTGCTTCCCTCTCACGTGACTGGTGCCTAATTGGATTGTTCTGGGAATAGGGCGCTGTGCTCTCTGAAGGCGCTAGCCTGGGCCTCCCTCTCATGTCTGTAAAATGGGGAGGTGAGGGGTGGTGACGGGGCTCTGGCATTTTGGGATAATTTGAATTATCTGTTTAATACCCTTTGTTAAACACCTCTCTGGCGAGTGGATGTAGCTCAGTGGTTGAGCGCCTGCTTCCCATGTACAAGATCCTGGGTTCAATCCCCGGTATCTCCTAAAAAACAAAGGCAAAAATTACATCACGGGTGTTCAGAAATCTTACAGTCTTACAGGGTGAACCCTGCAGAGTTAACATAATGCATTGTAATTTGCATCCTGGGGATCCCACACAGTCCCAGGGCTGCAGCCCAATCTCACCCACCCCTGGCCCGCATCTGGGACCCTGAGAACAAGATGGAGGGAGCGCAAAAAGAAGCAGAGCCCAGGAGTCGACTGGCTCTAGAGAAGTGATTCCCTGATAGGCTTTTGCGAAAGACATTTTAAAAAGACAGGGTTGGCCAGATGGAAAATGAGGATGAACTCGGAGTTCTGGATGATGGCGGTTGTATTCCGTAACGAGGTGTTTTTCTCCCACGTGACCATTTCCATCTCCTTAGAGGTCGGTGATGCTTTTGAAGCCTGTTTCGAGTTCGAGTAGGATGTTTCTCAGAACATTGCACCGCATGATGCTCCTTTAAAATTTTAGGGCCCGGGGACCAGGTTTCAGGGTTTGTTGGCCGGGTCGGCTCGCCCACGGTGACCTTTCTGTGGCGTTCACATGCACGGAAAGCTCCCCTTCTGCCCTGCCGTCACCGTCATCTGAGTAGATGTGCAATGTCTAGGAGCAAAGACAGGCTGGGTGGGAACACAGCTGATGAGGACTTTCTGAGAAAACAGTGACTCCAGGCTGGGAGGGAGTTTGATTTGTAGCAAGAAAAGTTGGTCAAAGAAGGTCGTGCCCCCGTCTGACCCTGGAGGGAGAATCTGGATTTCTGCTAGATGAAAGGGAAGCTGCAGCTCTGAGCTTGGCCCTAAATCTGAAGGCAGATGAAAGACTCTGACATCTCCAGTGCGGTTTATTCCTGCAAGAATTGAAAACAAAGGAAGCCGGGAGGCAAACACTGCTTTCCTTCAGAAGGCGCCTTGGCTGTGCTGGAACTCAGCGCCGCTTTCTAATTCCAGGCCTCCGGCCTGTGCTGGGCAGACGGCATCTCAGCACATCCGATGGGGAGCTGGAAGCGGAGCCCGTTTCATACCTCCAGACAATGCTGCTCAACCACCGGTCAACTTTTGGGCACAAGGGGAACGGACCAGCTCCATTGAATCTGAGAAAATGACCTGCTCTTGTTGTATGTCATGTTTCAGTCAAAAGCAAAGAACTCCTGAAAATGGCAAACACACACATACACACATGCATTTTCCCCTGTGTGGATGTAGGGATCAATTTTACTCAAAAGGAAAATAACTCTAGAGAATGGGGTGAGTGTGATGAGAAGATGACCATGGGCACGGCTAAGCGACTTGTCCAGGTGCTGCCTGGGGTGCCTCTCCATCCCTGCTGGCCTGCCAAGTCCCCTGGGAATAGGCAAAGAAGACAAGGCATCCAGTTTGCTTTCTCCTCCGCCCCAGCCTGGAGTTTTTGGAGAACCAAGACATCTGGAGAACTTGGCTCCTTTCAAAGGCCTGGAGACACAGGCCATCTCTTCTTTTAACGCAGAGTTAGCTGGAGGCCTCCTATCAGTAGTTCCAGAACATACGGCCAGGAAGGGCTGTGCCCTGGCCCTGTGATTTAGAAAGCAGGCACAGACTGATTTTATAGGAGCCCATGAGAAAGGCAGAGGCATGTCTGGCCAACATGACATGGGTCCTTCCTTCTCGTCAATGCAGTAATCGGCCCACCGGTGGACTTTTTCATCCTGCAACTCGAAGAGGGCAAAATAGCTTTGCCAAATGTTGTAAGCCAATAAAGGAGAAAGCAGAGGTGTATGGATTTTCTCTGGATTTTTTTGATTCTGACTTCCACAGGCTTCTTTGCAAAATTTAAGGCCGCACCAAGAAACTCAGTAGGAAAGATCAACAGAATTTAATGCAGTATTTCCAGAAATTCAAAATCAATGCAAAAAATTCAGAATGGACAAAATATCAACATTTTAAAATAAAGATAGGCCCCACCCATTGCACATGTGTGACTCACCACCCTCCCTTCATCCCAATCTTGGCCCCGGTTTCTTGTTTGAGGGCAGAGCCTGTATCTCAACAGGGGCGCAAGTATTCTTAGTGGGAGGTAAGTGATAATTCTGCTGAAGCTACCAAAGGACATTACACAAGGACACAATTAGATTAGGAGAAAAATGAGTGTGTTTTTTAATCATCGTTGTGATGGGGAGTTAAGCCTTCGTTTGCTAAGATTTCCGTCTTTTACGTAAAGTCTCCTGAAAATTACCAACGGCGTCTTCTAGCTCCTTACCTCAGATTATTTAAATGGATGCATGGAGGCCTCTGCATTTCCTTTATCCCTCTACAAATACCCCCAACCTTAAAAAAGAAAATACCTGCTCCTGTTTTAGCTCTTCTGTTTCCACTGCTGGCAACTATTTTGAGCCACATCTGTCTGCAGCTTTACATAAAGTTATAATGAGGCCATGCCACACAGACGCGGATTTCTCCTGCCTGCGTTCGACCTGGAATCCATCAGGGTCATTCTAGACTAACGCATCTGAACCCACTTGTGTTGTACCAGATGGAGGGGAAGGCCCACTGAGCTGCAGGATTCAGTAGGTGGCTCCATTCCCTACATATCGGACAAATTTGTTTCTCTAACTTCTTTTGGAGTTGCAACTCTTGAAAACCCCATGCTAAACAACAAAAACAGAAGCATTTTTCGGTTGTTTTCCTTTCAAAGCTCTTTAAGTGCATATGTGCCTGTGTTAGTGGGGGTGGGTGGGGGGGAGGGACGGGGTATGGTTCCAATGAGCTGATGGGATGATAAATTCTGTAGCTTTGAGGTTATTTTTAGGCTCAGTCATACAGTAATAGGACAACATAAGATGTAAACACTTTCTGGCTAAATTTTTCTAAATGCAGTTGGTGAGATCCTGGGAAACTTTTTGCTTAGTCTGAGCTCAGTTGTGGCTTTACTTGCTGGAATGCAAGTCTAGGGAGGTTCCCTCCAGTGATTGCACCGTTTGAAGATGCCCAAAGGCCGGTGAGGGCTTTGGAGAATCTAGGTGGAGGTTGGAGCTGGACAGCTCTCCAGCCAGCCCTTCCATTTCTCACCCAGAGGGAAGGCACTCGTTCACGGCAATTTGGACCAGAAACCTGGGTCCCTTGGCCACCAGCCTAAGTAGGCCTCCAATTTTGCCTCCGATGACCCACCCATCTGTGCTACTTGGTTTCCCCATTATGCTGCTAATGTGACCTGCAGGAAATTTTATCAAGATATACTTATTTCTTCCACTTGAACTCATCTAGAGACTGAATTCTTTGTAGGAAAAGCCCTCAAAGATGGGCTGATTGGAGGATAAAAGAAGCAGAAATCCATTAAATTAGATTCTATGCATCTGGGAGATTGGCTCTAGCCTAGAAGTAATGGCTGATTTAAACCTCATTCATTCAACAGCTATTTATTGAGCATCCACTCTGAGCCAGACACTGTGTTAGCTGCCCCTGGGTGCAGACACAGTCAGTGACTCCAGCTGAACAAAGTCCTGCTGTTGCTGAGCAGGGGCAAGCATGCCAGGCCAAGCCCTGTCTCTTAAATGAGATAGGCAGGAAGCCAGACCTGCAGTGCAGGCAGGAAACCAGGCCAGGTTCTTGAGTCTCACTGGTGGGGGACAGTGCTCAACATTCTCTTTGAAAATGTTGAAGATCCTCTTAAAATTCCCAAACAACCAAGTCCAAAGATTGGGGAGGGGGGACATCTTAAACTAACAGACAACTAACCAACAGCACATTGCTCACTGCTTTTGATATTTTCAGATGCTCAAAAAAACCAGCTATTTCTGAGGGCCACAGGAGGCGGACTTTCTGCATTGGCTGGATGAGCTCTTTGCCTTGGGCTCTTCCCACTTTAAGATGTGAGGATTTTCTGCAGCAGAAGTAATGCGACATCTAGAAACCGCCAGTTCAGTTACATTGTTTGTGAAGCGTGAGGTTGTGTAATCTTCAGAAACAAAAAGTGTGTGCATTGCTTTCTGCTTACATCATGGGGTCAATGGGGAGCTGTATTTCCTGGCCTGTTTTCTTTCCTGGCGGTTGGAGGAGTACCCTATGGATTGCCTGGCGAGAGGCCTGACCCCCAGCAGCCTTTCACAAACATTTGATGAGTGGACTAGAAACACGTTTGCTGGAGAACATGACTTCTGAGGTGGTCCATAGGGTGTCCAGAGGCTGGCCTCTGAGTATCACGGAGCGGAGAAGAGCGCAGCAGGCGTTCTTCCACCTGCCCGAAGGACGGTGCAGGCCAAAGTAAACATTTCACAGTGGGCACGCCTGGGAGGAAAAGATTCAAGCCGGCTTGGTTTGCTGGGTTTTGTCCTGATTCTGAACAGTGTTTTGTTCTTTGTTGCAATGAACAACCACATAGTCCCCAGGTCTTCCAGTTGAACAGAGGAGATAATGGTTGACTCAATCGCATGAAAACAAGGTACTGGAGCAGTTAGGGATCCCTGGATGCTAGCAATAGAAGCCTGCTTGGCGTGAGAGGAGTTTTTAGATGGACACAGGATAACTTGCAGACTGAAAGGCTAAAAGAAGAGTTCCCAGGACAGTGCTAGAGTCTAGGGGCTCGATTTAACAGGTAAAGCAGGATGTGGCCGCTTGGCAAATAGCAACTCTAGAGTATTTTCAGATCTTGAGTTTACCCTGCAGGAGCCTTGGGAGGGAGGGAGAGAGCCCGAGTGGCCCAGCTTGGATCACCTGACCAGTCCTTGGGTAGGGGAAGCTGAGGCATGCTGATTGATGGTCTCCCCAGGACCTCACATAGTTGGGGAGGGATAATTCCTGAGAGGAAATAGTGCTGTCAGCAGTGGAAGAAGGGAGGCTGGATCCTAGAGACAAAAACCACCCAACCAACCAATGTCCACCTCCGGAGAATTCTCTTCTTTTGAGTCCTTTGAGAGCAGGTACTTCTTGAGCTTGTTTTTGGCCTCCCCCCAATGCTTTGCAGAGAGCAGGGGTCCACTAGATATCTTCCAAAGTGAATGGACACTTTCACACACCTTTGAATATTCAGGCACTTGCTGTGGTTATTTTGTACTGCGTTACTAGACAGTTCCTTCTGGTTAAGGTCACAAAAATAGTAAATGAAGGTGATTGATATTTTCTTTCTTACCTAAGGAAATGTTCCTTAAGCCCAGGAGAGTGGGTGAGACATGACTTCTAAGGATGGAATTTAATAAATCTGAAATTGAGCCATGGTTTGAAAGCATGTTCAGGTCTAGAAATTGTTTCTCTGGGAAGTGGTAAGAGATGATATTTAATGACTACTGGTGCCTGGCAGCTGGGGAACTGCCTGTTGACTGTCTGCTAGTGGGAAACAGTTGTTTCTCCTTCTCTTGGTCTCAGGATGGCTGGGACAGCAAAGTCATGCATTCCATACATATGTCCTCTGGGCTCAAATGCAATCCCAGCATACCCTGGAGAAGTTGTGGGTATGCCTGTATTATGCCTGCATTACCTTTATTTTCCCATTCCAGAAAGAAAAATGTGAACCAAAGGAGTTAGATCAACTTGACATGTATTCTGACTGTGAAGTGCACATGTTATATTTGTTGGGGGACACTCGGCAGAACTTGGGCTTTAAAAAAAAAATAGCATATTTATAAAGTAAGAAATAGGATCAGGTCCTAATTTTGCTACTGTGTCATATGGCCTGTCTGGCTTTGCTTTATGGGACAAACCACTAGACTGGGCATTATAAACTCAGATGCCCATGAGGGAAAGACAGGTAACAAAAATGAACTAAGAAGGACACATGAAAATTTTTGGAAGTAGTGGAAACTGGGCAAAATGGAGTGTGTATGCCCTAGTCCAAAGGAGCCACTACTCAGCTCTGCCAGATGATGGCTGCCATGTTGGAATGTAGGCTTGGCATGAGTATATCTCCCAGTTATTCAAGAGAAGCTAGAAATTGGGGTATTTATGTGAAACTTCCAAAAGAAAAGAAACAGAACTCTGTTGATTGGACGAAGCCTACAAGATGCAGGATGCAGTTTGTCAATCTCTATACTAGATTAAACCTCTGTATGTACAGGGCTTTCGCCTGTCTCATTCACAGATGTTTCCTCATGGTCTAGTTCAGTGCCTGCACATTGACATGCACTCAGCAAATATTTGTTGAATGCTATTCAATGGAGGGAAACTGAAAACTGGTATTTTTAAGGGAATGACAATTTGATCATTTTTCCTGAGGATTTAGAATAGGGTCAGTGAAGCCCCTTTTGCCATTTCCTGGTTGCCTTTATGGATATCTGGGTCTCTCCTTTCAACTTTCAGGTTGAAGCCAGTTTCCTGATCAGAAAGTTGGAGATCATGAATGCCTTTATGAAAGGCAGCACTGAGCTTAAAAACAGAATATACTTAAAAAGTCAGCTTTCCTTATTTACAAACTTCTTGTATAGAGAAATAAAATACTTCCGGTGTGATGCTGAAGATGAAGAATGAGCAAGGAAGATTTGGGAGTTTAATGTTTAATAACATTTGCATATGACTTTTGGACCTATTTTAGGAAATGATGATGAATAGGACTCTGACATCATCATCACTGATCAGATGATGGATGTGATGGTGGCACAACGTTGAGAATGTAATTAGCAGCCTATATTATATATTTGAATGTGGTTAAAAGGGGAAATTTTAGGTTGTTGTTTTTTAAGTCAATGGAACTGTACAACACAGTGAACCTAAGTTAAACCATAGGCTATAGTTAATAGTACAATTATAAATATGTACTCTCATCAATTGTAACAAATGTACCACAGCAATGCAAGGTGTTAACGATAGGGTGGTAAATGGGAACCCCATATTTAATGCATGATTATTCTGTAAACCCACAACTCCTCTAATAATAAAAAAGAAAAAAAAATATTCTAAGGGTACGAATTAAGGGACAACTTAGTACAAAACACACACAACACTGGACATTGCACATCTATGTAGGTGCTTGAGGCCTATTTTGTTTTTTCCTAAGAGTATTTGGACCAATCTGCTTCTCTTTTGTGTGGGGTTCTGTGTTATAATTGAGACATTAACAGACAGTAATATTACCTACTTTTATAAAGAATTGCATTCTCCAAACCCTCTCAAGGAACGATGGACTGAAACAACTGGACAGAGAGTGCTGGTCAAACTTTCTCAACGAATATAACTTCATTTTCATGGTTTCACCATTTGGTCTTTTCTATTCACCACTTAGGAAATAACAAAGGGCAAAGGGCAGCAACACAACTGATAGAAGCATTTATTGGGCACTGTTGAAGGATGGATTGGCCAAAATGAGGAGTGGACAAGACTGGCATTACTGGGCAGTATGTCACACTGATTCTTATCAGCCCTCTAATTGCTTAGTCACACATCTCAAATGCAGGTCTGGTAGATGGAGTTTTTCTACTTGATACAACTTACTTGACTTCCAAGACTAAACAAATAACAAAATTAGCTAACATTAATTTAGTACTAACTCTTAGCTAAGTATTTCCATTCAGTGTCTGATTCAGTCTGTCCAACCCATTTTGTAGAGAGATTGGCGTGATTGTTATATAAGTGCTTTACAACACAACAATGGAATTACCAGGTAATCTTTCTCTGCACTAACCTATTACCTTTTACATACCTGTATATTATGGCTTATAATTTTTCCATTACCTGTTTTCATACCTCATTAGCATGTAAACTCCTGAGGACAGGAACATGCATATACCTTTATGTATGTCTATCACATGTCACATACTACTGGGTATACAGGGAATGCTTGACCAATGAATGAGATTCTTTGTAATCTTTTATTTTTATTTTTTATGATTATTGAATTCTTTAGGTGGGAAAGCATCCAGTCTTACAGAACTAGGGTTATCTCACAATTAATCAACAATCTTTCTTTGCCTAGCCTGGTGCTAGGTGTATGACAGGTACAAAAGAAGTAGAAGGCCTGCTTTCTACTCTTGGGAAGCTGGTAATGTACTCTTAGACCTGGGAAAAAGGGGCCCTTCCCTGGGCATTGTGGATTAGGGGCTGACTCTGATCCTCCTCTGGCAATTCCCCTATCCCACTACAAGGTGTCTGTGGGAATGAGAGGCATATGCCCCCTCTTCTAGGCCATGTTCCAGGTACTCAGGATCTTGGAATTCCTTACCCAAATGTCTCTGAGCCCACTTCCAGGGCCCATGCAGATATCTTCCAGGTCTAACATCCAGGGACAGAATGGGCCTCCAGATATATATCCCTAGGCCTGAGGCATGGCTGAGAGGCTTTTGCTCAACTGCTCACAAGTTGGCAAGTGGATGGAGCCTGGAGGTGCAGGCTGGGGCATCCACGGGGGTTGTAGATGAGGTCTCTCGGTACACGATAGAGCAGAGAGGGAAGAGAAGGTATTGAGTCTTCTTGGGCTGCCATGTTCCTACATGGCAACCCAAGAAGTTTAAGGATTGTAAAATCAAACCTGGACTTCTAGGGTGTTCTGAAGCCATATTTGTCCAAGTAGGAGGCTGGAACGATTTTATTCAAATGCTTATCAACTTGATTTAAAACTTTTTGGTTTTTAGGTCTATGGGATGTGTGCCTCCATTTGCACTCTTGTTCCAGACCTTAGAAATCTAGGCATGGGACTGCTATGGTCTGCGTCATCTCTTAAAAATCTTATGGTTGTCAGCTTCCTTCATAGCCCAGTGCTTGGTGAAGGTGTTTCTGAGCCTTGGAGATGTGGGGAAGGGAGAGGGGCTATACTTCTCTGTAAAAATTTAAAAAAAAAAAATTTTTTTTTAATTCCAAGGGCTCGTTTGCTTACTAGCTCTTTGCGCTTGGCTGCCAGGAAAATGCTAAGCATTTCTCTATTAACAAATACTGTACTGCCTTGTTTCCTTACTTAAAACACTTTAAAGTGTTTTTGCTCATGTTGAGTGGCTCTACACGCACAAATGCATAATCAGCTGACAGCAATTTCAAAATTGCAGGTCTTGCTGTTGATGGAAAAATGGGAGAGTTGTTATTCCTCCTGTGTAATTTTCACTGAGAAATGGGGGACTGGGTTTAATGTCAACACGTAGAGATTTAATGCAACCCTATTACTGGAAAAATATACCTTTAGCCAAATCCTGCCTCATAACAATGCCAGCATTGTTTTGTTCCCTGACCCTCCCTTTCCATTCCTGAGAAACACTGGGGTTTTAGCAAAGGTTCAGCTGAGAGCTGAAAGGGACCCTGCTTTTGTCCTCCATTTTATGAGTGTAGACCATGCAACAGCTAAGCCTGCCTATGTCAGGAGGGAGCCCACCACCACACTGTTTCTCAGCGAGCAGGGGTGGGAAGGAGTGGGGGAGAGGAGAACAGGAGTGGGAGAACATGGATGGTAAAATTCCTCAGCTCTGATCTCCACCTCAGCAGGGAGGGAGGCTTGCTTCAAGCTTCAAGTCCCGCTTTGCCTTCCATGGCATACATTTTTCAAAGTAAACTCAATTCAATTTGATTTCATTTTGAAAACACATAGAGGATACCAGCATACCCTTTAAGATGGATACCTGGTGATCATTTCCATAACCTGTTCTCCTACTTTGCTATGTATTTTGCTAGCATGTGAACTCCCAAGGCCCAAAGAAACGAAGGCGGTTAATCTTTGGGGAATAACAGGAAAACCACAGCTTATTGAAAAAGGAGCTCTCGGCCACGTGGTAGAGTGAATCGTGCACCCCAGCTTGGACGTGTTCTTGTTCTTGACTGGCTTTCTGCTGGGTGTGGACCCACTGTAAATAAGGTCACCTCAAGACGTTGCTTCAGTTAAGGTTGGCCCCAACTGAGTCATGCTGGCCTTTAATCCAGATTATGGGGGTCCTCTAGAAGCAGAGGGAAAGATGGGGAGAGAAGCCACCAGGAGCAGCCAGAAGCCAGAAGTCAATGGAATCCAGAAGAGAAAGGAGAAGATGCCGCCCTGTGCATGGCTGCGTGACAGCAAAGAAAAGGAGCCCCAGAGCTTGCTGGCCAGCCAGTGAGATACCAACCCCACCCGGGAGCAAGTAAGCATGCCAGCCTCCGAAACCGTGCGCCCATACCTTCCGGTTGTTAAACCAACCCATCGGATGGTATTTGTTTTAGCAGCCAGGAAAATAAAACAGGGCACATAAATTTCCCCACGTTATTAGTGATTTGTTCCCCAAAACATGTTTAATAGTATTAATGAATTAAGCCTGTGCTTTAAACTTCTTCCCACCCAATTGCCTGGCAAGCTTCAGTCTTCTTCCCTGGAAGCGGTGGTTTGGAGCATGCAGCCTAAGATTGAACTGTTTCTCATGACACCAGCTCTAAAGGAAATTGGTAAACAACTTCAGATCTCTTTTCTTCGTAATCAGACTTTTCCCAAGGCCAGTTCTGTTCTCATTTGTATCTCCAGGGTGGCCTCTCAGAGGGCACGGGGGTCCAATCTGAGGCTTGTCTCTGCGGAAGCGAGACCCAGAGGCTGGGACGCTGCTCTAATGGCTGTAATTGCATTTGTCTTATTCCCATTACTGCGAAGTGCAAACAGAAGAAATTCAGTTAAAGTCGGGGCGCTGGGGCGGGCCCCTGGCTGCAGGGCCAGGAAGGGAGCTCACGGCTATGGGTGGCCCGGCCCACGCATCGGGGCCAGCACGCACGTCAGCCGAAACGGCCCTGCCAGGTGTTTTGGATGCAGGGAGAAAAACCTCAAGACAGGGTGCTCTTGTTCGTTGTAGTCATTCTTAATTATTTCTCTGCTTTCCATGGGGTCAAGTGGAGGCCTGGGCAGAGGTTTCAGAGCTGAATGGCAGAAACCCATCCCAGAGAGAGCCCAAGACCAGGGTTGGGTCTTGGAAAGACAGAGATCCCCCACATGTGCACAGGCAGAACCCCGAGCCCCAGGGCCCGCTGGGCTCACACTTGGTGACAGTGGCCCGCGTGAGGAGACCTGGGCCGTGCACTTGCACACACATGTGCACACACGTGTGCATACACTTCCTGACAGGCCTGGCTGCTGGGAGGACGGCCGAGCTTCCATTCTGCAAAGGATACCCCCATCTCCCCCAGGTCCACCCCTCATCCATCCTCTGAGCCCCAAAATGCTTTCTGGGGGTGGAGGGAAGCAGGGTATGAGCAGTTCCTTCCAGAGGCTGCTGAGACTCAAAGTGGTGCAGGAGGGAGCCGGGGATGGACACCGGCTCCTGCGTCCCTGTTCTCTTGCCCCCGGCCATGCCTAGCCGCAGGTGTGGCTCCTGCACATGCCCCTCCCCGTGTGCCATGGGGCTCTAACGTGGCTCTGGCTCCTTTGCAGACGGACGGTGCCCTATGGACTGTCCAACTACAGAGGAAGCTTCCGGGCCAAGCGGTCAGCAGGGCCCTTCCCAGGGAGCTCCCTGCCCCGGAAGCAGAGGCACCTGCGCTGCTCCTGTGTGGAGAGAGATGACAAGGCCTGCGTGCGTTTCTGTGCCCGGACCCTGGATGTCAGCAGGTACGTCCCCAGTCCGGTTTTACTTGTGCCGATAGTAATTGCCCCTGGATGAGGCAGGGCCGGGGAGCTTCCTGGAGCAGAGTCTGGCTGCCGGGGGCGGTGGAAGCCGGGGCAGGTGCAGAATGGCCTGGCCCAGGCGGCAGGCTGGGGGTCCCGGGCTGCAGCATGGCGACAGCGCCCCCTTGCTGCCCTTCAAAACAGAGGTCATAGCATGGCCTTGGCCATGCCTAGTCTCCAGACGTACTTCTTCTGGCCTGCATAGCAGTTTGCAAAAATCTGAATATGTTGTCCAGATTTTAAAATCGAAGAATTTTCCATCAGCTGCACAGGGCCCACGTTCCATCCCGGCCAGTATAGGCTGGAGTTGAGTGGGCACCACTCCTGCTTCAGTGGGGCGTGCAGAGCCCATTCACCTGCTTTGCTCATTTATCTTACTTGATGGTCCCCGGAGGCCCTGACTTTGAGACCCTGTCATCTACTGCAGCTGCTTGAGAGGGTCTTGAGAATCAGGTTTAAGGGAACATACGTGCCGACCACGGGTGCGGTAGTTTAAGCTGCACACACGTCACAGTTAAGCCTGTTGCTGTGCGTCGCTCACCCTTTGCTTTACTTTGGGCGGAGATGCAGCAGCCCAGCTGAGCAGAGCGGCCCCATAGAAGGCCAGTGGCAGCGGCTGTTTCCCTGATGCATCAGAAGACGCTAGCACAGAGGGCGAGCGACCGACAAGGCAAGGCGCCGCTGTGGTCAGGAGCCCAGAAGCCCAGTGCAGAGGTTTTTCTCTTCGCCTTCTTGGCTTTGGGTCACCCGCTGACAGCTCAGGGAGTGAGCGCTCTCTGTACTTTGGTGGAAACTGTCCTACGCGCCATCAGCCTTTAGAAAGTGTGCACGCGAATGCACGGCCTGCTGGTGACAGAGAGGAAGTCAGAATTCGACATGGAAGAAAACTCAGCCACGTGGAAATGCTGGTCGATTCAATAAAATCAGCTTTCCCCTCGCAGGAATTCAAGGATGGCAGGAAAACCAGACAGAGGCAAGGAAGGAGAGGCCTGCATCGAGGGAGGGGAAGCTGCTTTCTGAGGCGCAGGGGCAGCGAGGGTGTTTGGGGGTGGCAGAGGGCCTGGGAGAGCAGCCAGCCAGAGACCCGCAGCTCGAGGGGGGCTGCACCTACAGACAACCGAGCCTTCTGGTAGGTTGTCTCTGGGGGCAGCCAGTCGCTGCTCCGACAGTACTGGCATCTCTCAGCCCTGAGCTTCCCAGATGGTACAGAGCCATCCGGCTCTTCATGCCAGCTTATCTACCTGTGCCCACGTTCGCCTTTGCTCAGGTGGCAGCATGTGGTCTTTGCAAAAATATCACTCCTTTCTAGCATCCGACTCTGGACAGAGGCGAATTACATCTGGGCATCGGGCTCCCCCAAGTTACACGGTTTGCATTATTATGATTATCCTTAACTCACTTGTCTTTTTTGTATGCAAGATCCTGAGGGCTTCCTGTAGCCAAACCGGGCTGATTTGTCATTCTATCAATCAGAAATTGCAATGCGGTTCTAATTTATGCTCACAACAACAGCCTGGAGGAGGCTGGGGTCCTACAGGGACTGATCAAGGGAAGATTAAACCAGGCTCAGTATGCAGGAGGCTCCAAATTGATGGCAGATCACATCCAGTGGTCCCTGAGAGGGAGCTGTCAGCATCCATGATAAAATGGAGAGGGAGGAGGCCCCAGCTGGTCCCCTGCTCTGCATTTTCATTCTTCCTGCACATTCTCCCTTCCTCACTCCAAACCAGATCTCCTCTCAACAATGGAAGGAATTGATGAGAACCATCCATCCATTCCATCATTTATTCATGCCCTCATGCATTCACTCAGCAAACATCCGTTGAATACCTGCTCTATGCCAGGCATTGTTCTAGATGCTGGGGACACAGCAGGGACAAGGCAGAGTGTCTGCCTCTGTGGAGTTTAAATAATAGGAGAAGCAGACAGCAAACGGATACCGACAATATGTAGTGAGGACAGCTGAGGGCATCGGTAAAGCTGGTTGGGAGAGGCAGCACCGAGGGAGGTTGTAATTTTAGATGGGTACAGGGGCAGTTGCACTGAAAAGGTGCCGTTGGCATAAAGACCAGGGAGGGGTGAGCCATGGGGCTGAGTGGGGGAAGGAGATTCCAGGCAGGGGGGACAGTAAGTGCAAAGGCCCAGGGTGGGCACGTTCAAGGAATGGCAGAGAGCCTGGCACAGAGGCAGCGCTCAGTTGCTTTTTCTGCCATTCTCATTTTCTGTCCCACGTTAGGAAGACGAGTTTGATGGGCTCAGTTACTGCCCTTACTGCCTCCTGGAAAAGGTGCGTCTTGCAGGTCTTTATGATTCATGAAAGCACTTGTTCGGAGTTTTACTTGGGAAGAAGAACAAAACTTTGCTTGAGTTGCGGCGCCTGCTTTCTTGTAAGACTCGAGTCAGTAATTCCCAGGTTCTCATTCTCGGCGTGGAAGGCGCCTCCTGGTTCCTAGTTTGTGATAGTCACAAAGACAAGACCAGGCTGCAGAGGGCTTCCAGCCACCGTGTCAGCTTGTGTCACATTTACACCTTCTGGGTCGGGTGGCAGGCTCTGAAATTGCCGAGAAGCAGTGGCAGTGAGGTTCAGCTCCAAATGGGGACTGGGCAAGGGGCGGAGCGGGAGGCAGCGGCAGATGCTCAGACACCTCGTCTGGCCAGGAAAGAGCTCTCCTCTGGTAACATGCCTCTTTTTCCCTTTTGCCTCCTTTCCCCAAGATAGGGTGAAGTCGAGGAAGGACAAGGCAAGCCGGCTTTAGATGATCACCAGCAGCCGCTCGTGCCTGGCCGTGGCCTTCACCTGCTCCGCCTGCTTCTACTTGTGCTCACCTGGCCCCTGCTGGAGGACCGTTCTGCAGCTTCCTGAGCTGGGAAGGCTTAGCCATCGATCCGGTGGTTCAAGTTTCCACCTTTTGGAGGAAAAGGGATGACTTTTGCTGGGGGGCGGGCTAGAAAACCCACCAAGAGGGTCCTCACTTAATATACCCCCGCCCCAAGAATGGCCAAATCAAAATGACCCCAGTTTCCCTAACGGGTAAAACGATGCCAGATGTGCCCCGCGGCCTCGCGCCTACAGCTCCAGTTTCATGCAGGAAATTGTTTTTGGAGAGGAATGACAAGTTGGAAAGCCACTTACTGGCTTGTGACATGGATCCTCTTTGAGAATAAGTGGACTCCACGCTAACCCTTTCCAAAAGTAAACACGTGCCCGTCTTGTAATAGATGCAAAACGCCCATGTGGCAGGAAGGTGCAGGGTGTAACCTGAAGGAGACTGGCCAGTGCGGTGCTGAGTTAGGGAGGGTCCCAGGCCCTCCTGCAGACACAGATCACAGCTGCACGGGGGCTCTTTAGTTTGAAGCTTAGAGGATTTAGACAGAAGTTTCCAGCTGTGCTTGGTTGCCACCAAAAGAATGCATCTCAAAGAAGAAGGAGAAGAAAGAAAGAAAGAAAAATGAAACATTCCTATTTGTGACAGGAAAAGAGAAAAATTAACATCTGCCACCTTTGAGCTCTGGGACATGTGCTCTGGAGCCAGTTTTTGTTGAATAGACTGACTTCATGTCCCTTCTCCTCGCTGCACAACAGAGTTCCCAGGCCTTGTTTGCAAGAAGCCAGCAGAGAAGGCAGCCCCAGCTCGAGGCTCTTAGGTTGGATATTTGCTTTCATGAATAAATGTGGATCTTGGGGGAATGGCTTCAAAATAAGCCATGAGCACCAACTCTTTGTAAATTATGTAAATTCCTATTAATCTATATAATTGGCAACAACTGGGAATTGTAACTCCTGACGGCTCAGAGTCTCTTTCAGCTGTACTCTTATTGTCACGCTTATGCTCCACTGTGTCTGAAAATGCCTGCGCCACGGAAAGCCATGTGCCGGGGGAGGGCCCCTCAGCCCCTGGGGCCCCGAGGGCTGAGAGATGAGAACTGGCATTTGGGTATGTGCCGAGGTCACGATGTGGAGAAATTGAAGATGCTAGATGACTGTTGGCCTTGAGCAAATGCTAAATTCTGTATGAGTGTTTCATAAGTTATTGCAGGTGCAGGAGTGGATATCTGTCACAAGGAAATGGAATCGACTGATTCGCTCGCAGATTTTGTAAAGTTTAAAGAAGCAATTATTTATTGTGAAACTATTCTCTACTTCAACTCCTTCTTTATGTGTATCTTTTAAAAGTAAAGTCACTGTGTAAATATAAATATATACCTATATTTTTAAATTGTGATCTGAATCCAAACTCGTATTCCTTAGAGTTTGAATTACATCTTTAAAACCCATATGTACTGTTTGGCTCTGAGGCAAGATGGTATCTCGGAGAGAAATTCATTCATCATGCTAACATTCAGAAAATGCTGTCAAATGCATAATAAAAAAATCCTGAAGTTTGTTCTGATTTGTGAGTTTTTCCTTGCTGTTGCTATATGCACGGCTACACATCAACTTTTCATAGACCCCTGGAGGGCATGGGAGGGAGGTACAGTTCCACAAGTAGAATCCATCTAAAGTCATTTATAGAGCGACATGAGGGACTGCTCGAATATTAAGGAAGGAGTGGGGTTTGGAGACGTCCGCAGGAGATAAAACATTCACAGCAGTTGGAAAGAGATACATTTGGGGAGGAAGTTGGCTGCTTCCCCCGGCAGCGTGCTCTGTTCACCTTGACGGCAATGCAGAACTTTCTCTTGCAGCCCCACAGGCAGCAGAAATGCGGGAGCAGGACTCCAGGGAGGGCACAGACCCTTCCAGCAGCTGGCAATCCGCTCTATTAGCCTTTGTGATTAGCATAGTATTCTGCACCGGAGCTTTGCAACAACCCGGAGTTTTTGAGCATCAGTGGCCAGAAGTGACCACATTTTGTTTGCTCTTCTCTTTTCTATCAATTGCAACATTTTTAAACCTTCAAGACTTACAAGTCACCAACGGGGTTGGGAGTTGCCAGGACAGAGCTGGGTTTCCCTCCCTCCCTCCCTCGCTCCCTCCCTCCCAGAGAAGCAAGAATTGGATACTGTCAGAGGCAGAGGATTGGACAAAGAGAGAAAACAAGCTAAAGGGCAAAGAGAAATCCAATATTCTGAGTAGGTGTCTTCACTGTCTAATCTGAGAAAATCCAAGAGCCTCTTGTTTTAATTAAATTCAGAGAGTTTTTACATTGACAAATTGATAGATTGGGCACTACTTTATTCTGCAGATGTGACGTAGCAAACGAAAGGAGCTGCCTGCCTTCAGATGTGGCCCTAACAGGGGCCTGGGATCCTTTAACCCTTTAGACACCGCAGACACCCAGAGGAAAGGAGAGGAAAACCGAGGAGTTCTAGGAGCTCTGAGCGTGTCCGAGAGTCCCAGATGTAGCGGATACTTCTGGGATTTGGGATTGTTGAGGAGTAAAGGGGGAAGGCTGTGGAGTAGCGAGTAGACCAGCTACAGAATATGAGGGGCTCAGTGCAAAATGCAAATGCGGGGCCCTGCTTCAAAAAGTATGAAACATCTCAAGACTGTGCCAGCGGAGAATTAAAGCAAGCCCAGGACCTGTGTCACCGCGTGGACCGTGTGCCCTGGCTGGGCTTCAGCAGAGTGTTCCGGCGCCCAGGAGCGGCGTGAGGGCAGCCACGTGGCAGCTCGGTCTGGAGACCTGGCTTGGCCACCGGCTCGTGGAGGGAAGCTGGCCTTTAGCACTGCCCGCTGCAATGTCCTCATTTCTAAATGGGTGTGAGAGCCTGGCCCTGCCGCCCTCACTGCATTATTGGGAGGTCAGATTGAATGAAAGGGCATATGTGACAACCTTTTTTAACCCGAAACTCACACAAGGCATAAGATGCGACCTTCAGGGCACTGAGTTTGCCTGGAACTAGTAACCAACTCCTTTTCTCCCTTCCTTCCTTCCTTCCTTCCTTCCTTCCTTCCTTCCTTCCTTCCTTCCTTCCTTCCTTCCTTCCTTTCTTCCTTCCTTCCTTCCCTCCCTCCCTCCCTCCCTCCCTCCCTCCCTCCCTCCCTCCTTCCTTCCTTCCTTCCTTTTTTTCTTTCTTTCTTAACTTAGGCGTTTCTCATGGAAGCACATATTTAAATTTAGAATGTACCACAAAGGAATATAATTTTATTCATAGAAATTACCAGGATAGTCATTTACCGCCCCCCCCCCCGGAAGACATGTATTCTCCAAATCCCCAAATTCTTATATGTGAATTCTTAAGTATCTTAAAGCTAAAGCATATCAAATTACCTGTATTCAGACAATTATAAATCCACTTGGGTCCTTCCATCACTGAATGAGTGATTCCTTTTTTCTTTGCTGGCAGGAATGTGCAGATTTGTTGAGATCTGGCTAGTATTTAGTGCAAGGAAATTCTAAGAATTAGTGAACCATCAGGGGCCAGAATGCCTGAACCATTCTCTTGCTAGACATGTTTCATTAATCCTCCCAGCATTCCAGAATGATGCTCAGAGTCAGTGACAAGAGGTGGGGTGATAAATGAAAGGGACAGAGGTATTGGGAATTCATGTCAGACAGAAAGAACATCGTGGGACAGGGGAGGGTTTCCAAGGAACACGAACTTCCCGTTTCCCGCCTCTGTGCTCTTTTCTCTCCTTCCCTGCCATCTCTTCCATTCCCCTCCTGCCCCCGCCTCTGGTTGAATGGACTCCATCATGAAGCTACCTTATGTGAATTCCCATTTATCTCTATGGCTGACAACAACCATCAGGTTCCCAGTATTGGCCCAAAAACCAACATCGTGTGCAGTGAGATGGCACCACCTAAGGGATCATCAGACCTTTCTCATGAGCTTATCTCATGAGGGGTATTTGCATTAAACGGTCTCTACCTTGTCCTCTGATTTGAATATCACATAGCATATACCCCCTTTGGCTATCCTAGTTTTGCATATATACTATCCCCAGAAAGTGAGTAGAGGTAGAGGGGGAAAAAAATCCATCTGGACACAGAGATAAGACAAGCTCCCTGCAATAGAAGGCTATTTCAGTTTTCTCCTTGCTAAAGCAAATACTGTGCAATGGGTTGGCTTAAACCATGGGAATTTATTGGCTCAAAGTTTTGAGGTTAGGAGAAGTCCAAATCAAAGCATCATCAGGGTGATGCTTTCTTCCTGAAAACTGGCATTCTGGGGCTGGCTGCCGGCAATCCTTGGTCCTTGGCTCCTCTGTCACATGGCAATGCACATGGCGACTCTCCTGGCCTCTCCCTCCTCTTCTGGGTTCCACTGATTTTCAGCTTCTGGCTGCTCCCTCTGAGGCTTTTCTCTCTCTCTCTGTGACCCCTCCTATAAGGTCTTCAGTAACAGGATAAGACCTATCCTGGGCCATATCTGAAGAAACCCAATCAAAAGATCCTATGTCCAGGAATAGATTAAGTTTAAGAACATGTTTTTCTTGGCTCCAAACCACCACATAGGCAATCAACAGACATGTTATAATTCAATGTATAATGGGATTAAATTGAGCTATACCCAATCTGCAATTGGGGGAAAGACTCCTCGGAGGAGAAATGTAGGAGTAAGCCAAGCCAAGCAATGTGGGAAGGACATCCGGGCAGTGGGATGAGCCTGAGCGAAGGTTTGCAGGACAACATAGCACAGCACTATGCTCAGAGATTGCCAAGCAGCTAGGGACCAGCATGGCTTCAGGTGTGCACCAGGGCGCAGTGGGAGGAGAAGAGATAGGAACTGAAAATGAGAGCAGTGAAAAATACATGACTATGTTCATGGTACTAGGAATGGAACAACCTTTGCACCATCTCTGCATGCCTGAAGTGGGCAGGATTCAAACAAGCGCATGCCCAGAAGCAGCTGAAAATCAAAGGGTGATCTGACTCGTCTGTGTTGAGACAGGTTTTGCTGTTTTGGGGTACACCCCTGGACTATCTGATTGGACCAGGGCTAGACAGCTGAAAAGGCTGGGCCAATTATACTTGCTCCATCACGACTCTGGAAATGGGACAGTAGGAGAGAGCTGGTCAGATACTGAGGAGTGAGGGAGATGGAGATGATAGAGCTGCTCAGGAAGGGGCAGCATTGAAGAGAGAGGAGCAAGAAGATGACATTCACGGGAGAGAGACAAGACAGCAGGCAGCCAAGGAGAAAGGGGAGGGGGCACTTGCTTGGTCCTTGAAGACTTTCTGTCTCCAGTTCAACTACTTGCAAGAACCAGCTGCACTTTATACTTGGATTTCATGCAATAATCCATTCTCCTCCCAGCAAATTTCCTCTGGTTCCTTCAACTTGTGCAATGGGATAAAATTTTTAATGTAGGCATCCTCCTCTAACTTATCAAAGAGAACCCAGTAATCACCAGCCCTTATTGCTTTAAGTTCAAGGGGAAAATATGGGTTGGCTTGGGCTCTGGTACTCTCCTGGCCCTTGGACCTGAAGGTCGTCTGGATGATTTTCCCAGAAAATGGAGAAATGGGTGATGGGCAGCAGCAACCACAAGGGCCCATTGCTGATGCCGAGTAACAGGGCAGCTTGATTAAGACATCACTCCTCTGCTGACTTAAGTAAATCCAGTGCTCCTTCTAAGAGAAACCATGGTTTTCATCAATTTCCAGGCTGCCAATGTGAAACGCAACTTGACAGCCTTGTTCAGATACTCTCTCCCAAGCACGTGTGTTTCCAGCATTTCTCACTACAGAAGACCTTTATAGCATCTGCCTTTATTTCTCTCCACATCTTGTGGTCCAAGAAACAGCCCAGCATTATGTGCAGGGGGAGGAAATAATTCCTTTTTTTTTGAAACTTTTGGCAGAGACTGCCTCCCATCACAATGCAGAGCAAGTCTGAGACCAATGAGAGTGTGTGTATGTGTGTGTGTTTTGTCATTACAGGAATGCCCAGAAAACCACCGTCCACTACCACTAGGCCGGTCACACCTGTGGTCAGAGGGCCTGGAGTTTCAAAGTGGAATCTTAAGTATTTTACATATTCACTTGATGGTGCATGGATCAAAAAGTAAGGGGAAACATTTTCCTAGGGATCAATTAACCTTGGAGTCAGGGAGCACTGATTGTAGGTATAGGTTAGAGATAAGAAAACATCAGTGTAATTGGAATCGCTATTGAATCGTCTCCAAAGTGATCTGATACCAGAGGTACTTCCTCCCGGCTCAGGCAGTTTAAATATGGTCCCAGCTTACAGCTGGGTGGGATGAGTTCAAAGGTTTTTCCCTTTTCTCTCGATTTCTGTAAACATTAAGTCAGCATTGAGAAAAAAAAAAAAAAAAAAAGAGCCAGCTCCTGAGGGCCGCACCCTCAGCCCTCTTAAGATGCAGTGAGGACAAACCCTCAACGTGGCCTTCATACCTGGGGCCCTTGCCCATCTGGTCTCGGCCCCCCGCTTCAGGTGCTCCAGCCACAGGGGACCCCTTCCCACTCCCTGAACTCTCGTCCAACCCCTGGCCTTCCCTTAGATGGGTTTCTCTTCCTAGAATGTTCTCCCCACCCCTCACCTTCACTCCTTCTGATCAGCACTTACTCTGTCCACACCTGCCCCCAAAAGTTAACTCAAATCCCCTAGCTTTCTGCTTGCCAGTGCTTATCACGGCAGTTCCCATACCAGCGATCCTGGAAAACCACCGCCTTCGTGGTCCAGGCGCAGAGCAGAATCACGCTCGAAGAAACTGAGCAGGGACCGAACAGTAACTTGAGTCCTCTACCTGAGTTTCCACATGCTGTGAAGAGAGATGCACAGGTCAGCAACGCTTCTTCGAAACTCCCTTTTCCCTCTCCTTCACCCCTGCAGCTGCTGTGACTTCTCTCTCAACTCCTCCAGAAAAGCCCCCATCCCACAACCCTAACCCAGGAGCCTCTTGTCCTCAGCCCCTCTCCCCCAATTCTGCTCCCAAAGGGCCTAGAGAACTGGCCTAATGAAGAGTGACACCCCACAAGGGGGATAGAACAAGAAGGGAGAATCCTCTTTAATGACCGAGGGGGGAGGGGAGTTCAACACTGGAGACCCATTATTAATTCATTAATAGTTTTGTCCTGCCACCCACTTATTTTGTAATTTTTGCTTGTTACTTGCCACCTCCATGAATCTCTCTTGGGGGTGGGGCCACGTTTGTAATTGAGCCCCGGACCTTTATGTGGGAGGCTGGCACTCAACCACTAAGCCACATCAGCTCCCCACATCTGTTGTGTTTGCTGCTGTAACCCTGGTGCCTAGACGAGCACTCAGCACGTGGCTGGCGCCCCACGAGCCTCTGAGAGACGGAGATGCAGAGATGACCAGCATGTGGTCCTTGCCTCGAGGGACCCAGTCTAGTGGGGAAGAAAGCAAAGCAACAGACAGTGAGGAGCCCAGGAGCTGGGGTTCAAAGTGCTGTGGGACCAAAGGAGTCAGACACGGGGAGTGGGCAGAACGGATCGCTGCCAGCGATGGGCTTCTCCTGCTGGCCTTGGCAGGGCGAGAGCCCCAGGCTGGTCCACCTAGCGTGAGCTTCTCCATTCCTTAGTGACTCTCTCGGCCTTGCAGTTTTCCCATATGAAGAGCAGTTTTAAGGCTTTCCCTGGCCCTGGGCGCTGCAGTTTCTGGGGGCACATGCCACGACACATCTAGTCCATGCGGGTGTGTGCATGTTCTGGGCTAGAAAAGTTGGAGACAACCATAAAATTTTCTGAAGAGTTATTATTCTTATTTTTCTTCGGTAATTATGTGGAATTTGGCCCAGAAAAAAATGGCAAAAAATAATTCCAGTTTTCTTACTGTGTTTTTATTTTGGATTTTATTAAGAAGAAATGATTCATTTGGCTTTTGTGTATTAAATCTTACTCAACACATATAATTATATATTAATAGAGTTTCTGTTGACTAGTTGACATAATGCCATGTTTTGAAGGCATTTAATGAGGCATTTATCAGATTTATTTTGCACATTTCTTCCTGTTTTTTTTGGAGCCAACAATCTTTTTCCTTTTCTCAGCCCTCAAACCCAGGCCTTGAAATGCTCCTAAGCTGTAGCCACCTTCCTCTACGGAAGTGCCCAAGGGGTGAGATGGGTTGGGGATGCCAGGAGGGCTCTTTATTTTCAGGGTGCAAGTACTGACTAAATTCAAATGCTCAGTCTTGAAAGAGAAAACAAAACACTTCATGTTTTGTTAGCTTCTGTACCAGTTAGTAATTGCTTTGCTGCAGATATTCCAAGATTTAGTGTCTTAAAGAAATAGCCATTTATTTTTCCCCCCAAGTCCATGGGTCACTGAGTGCTGCTCTCAGCCGGCTGTGCCTGTGCATCTGCAGTCAGCTGGAGGCGAGGCTTGCACCCGGCTGGTCTGGGATAGCCTTGGCTGGGACCCCTGGGCTCTGCCCCAATGGGCTAGCCTGGGCTTGCCCTCACGGTGGAGCAGGATCTGAGAGAGAGAAGTGTGCACAGCCACCGGAGGTCCAGTCTCCTCCACATTCTGTTATTCAAATCAAGTCACCAGGCAGCCCCATTGCAAAGGGCATCAAAATAAACCTCACCTCTTGATAGTGGGAGTTGCACAAGTCAAGGGCGTGGATCCAGAAAGGGGTGGGGAATTGGAGCTGCACTTTTGTAACTGATCACAGCTTATTTGCAAGTCTACCATTTATGCCTCACACTTGAAGGACATTTTTAGTCCTTGCAAGAAATAGTACTTCACTGTGCCCAAATTCCGTGTCTGCCCCATACAGCACAATCTGTTTTGCCTTGACCTCATGTCCAATGACAATGCTGCAAAATGCACATTTGCTAAAGTTATCTTCCCCAGCATCAAGTCGTGTGGCATAAACCTGCATGTGCTGCCCAGGTGCTTAATCAGAGGCCAGGATGGCTGGTGGGCAAGAGCTTGGGCTCTGGGGTCTGCAACTCTGCAGCGCACTAGCTGTCTGACTTTGAGGAAGTGAATTAACCTCTCTGAGCGCCAATCTTTTTGTAAACCAGAGACAACCCCACCTTCCTCACAGGGCTATTGTAAGGGTTTAGTGATATGACATATGTCAAGTGCTTGGAACGGTGCTAAGCACATCGACTGAACTCAGTAAATGTGTCAGCACTGTTCTCACAGGTTGCCCAGAGCCCAGCGCCAGGTCTGTGTCCAGGGATGTTTGTTGAATGACCACAAGACTGACTTTTCCAAGAGCAAAGAAATTGAGAGATGTGAGGAAAGGAAGGCAAGGAGATGTGGTCAGGCTTTGGGGGTCTCTCTAGAAATAAAGTTGCTCGTTGATCCCCCGTGTCATGCTTCAATGTGTGGGTTGTTACAGAGCTAACAGGTGAAGGTCCCCAAACTCCTGGAGGATGGCAAGGGAGCTTTTTTCAAGAGAACTTGGGATTGTTTCCTTTCTGTTAGAACAGTAAAACCATGACGACAGGGTGAGAGAATGTTATTGGAAAGGTTCCAAGCTGGTTTTGAGCAGGGCTTGGGTGAGGAGCCAGGCGGAAGCCCCTCTTCTGATGGACAGTCGTTACTGGAAGACAGCTGGGACGCAGTTGCTGACGGAGGGGGGCGGCATCAGCAGGAGAGGATTAAAATGTCTGAGGACGGGATGGTGGGCAGACCCTCCAAGGACCCTGGTAACATCTGAAACAGGACACTTTGGCTTGTGGGGAGGCTTTTGGGCATGGGAAATCCTGAGCCCAGATGGTGGGAAAATCCTCAGGGAACTTTGGGATTTGGGTCTCTGCAGCTGGGCGGCAGCTGTGGGCCTGGAATGGGAGCCAACCCCAGGTGGCACCACCTGCTCGAGTTGCCACATTCTTCCTGAGCTCGTCATGGAGGCGCAGCCATTTCTCACCCCAGAGACAAGGGGGAGGTGGAAGAAGAATGGCAAGAGACCATTTGTAGAAAGGATTCAGGCTGGAAGCTCCCAGAGGTCCAGGGCTAATTCCCAAAAGGGCCTGGAAGAGTAGGCTCAGCGTCTCCAGTGATGCCTCAGTTAAATGACCCTCTGCCATCACGTTCTCTGTGCCCGCAGTGCCGTGTGGCCAGCGCTTGGGGACGTGGAGTCCCTACGTGCGGAGTTCATCACTGTCCTGACAAGGCATAGATTGGCTCTTCTTTTTGGATTATCTATGACAAAGCACATTAACAGCGTGGCGCCGACTGCATGGGACAAGTCTATCCCACTTAAGGGAACAAGCTCTTTTTGTGCCCTTTCGGAACATCTGTTCCTGTGTAATATAGTAATGGGGCAATTAGCAGGGATTCTTCTCGGACTACCAGCATGCTGGTGGGCGACCTTCTCTGAGTTTCCACTGTGGTGAGTTGCCGGGAAGGCCACACACAGCCGCACTTACAGCGGCTTCTTGCAGATTTCCTTTATGATGCACGCGGAAGGATCTTCTCTGCCCACAGTGAGGCTGAGCAGCTGTGGAGGGCTCCAGACAAGCAGCCTGGTTTCCGCCTCTTGCTGACCTTGGTTTCTCTGGGCCTCAATTTTTGTACCTGCAAAATGGGGATAAGAGGCTTCCCGCCACTGGGAGTGGATCCTTCTGCCCCACTCACGCCTCCAGCTACCTGCAGCCGCAGCTCTCACCTGGACTGTGACCTCATGACTGGCCACACACTGGAGCACCCAGCTAAGCCCTCCCAAATCCCTGACCCACAGAAATTGTGTGCGGGAATAAACATTTATTGTTTCAAGTAAAAGAATACTTCCGCTAGTGTAAGTTTTTCCGAGGATAAAATGTGCCAATGCAGATAAAGTGCTTAGGATAGACCCTGAGCACTCAACAGGGTTGGAAAGGTTTACACTGACAAATGAAAAGCAAAGAGTAGATAAAATATACGTGCTCACCAAAGGAGAACTGCAGTAGGGCAGCTGGATTTAGAAACACAAACACACACAAAGCAAAAAAAAAAAAAAAAAGGCAAAAACAAAATGTCCAGTTAAATTTGAATTTCAGATAAATGGTAAATACATTTTTAATATAATTATGCCCCATGCAATATTTGGTACATACTTACACTGAGAAATTACCATTGTTTACCTGGATTTCAAATTAATGAGTACCCTTTATTTTATCTGGCAAGCATAGATTGAAGGAATTTAGCTCCTTATAATCCAACAGAAATCTGCCTCTGATGTGGCTTATTCCTTTATTTCCTAAATGAAAAAAAAAAAAATAGCAAGTTTTGAATACTAAAACTTATTTTGCCAATTACCAGAGCTGGCCAGGATACAGAGGAATTGTCGTTTGCACGGCCTGGTGGAGGGGGGAAGCTGGGATGACCCTTAGGGAAACAGTTTGTCAGAATGATTCAGGAACTTGAAAATGCTCAGATGCTGGACTCTGATGGCAAACCTGCTCTTCACGACGCTACTTAAAATCTTAGAGGACCTAGGGAAAACCCCATTGCTTCAATAGTGCTAATAATTTGACGTTTTTTCCTAAGTTCTCCAGCAAGAGGTGACACACCCTCTGGCGGCTGTCAAGGTGGGGTGACAAAATTAAGCCACAAAAACGTAGTCCTGCCTGGCAGGCATGTTTTGGATCCTTTGTCTCGCTGCAATTCAGAGTTGGTTTAGTCTTGATCCGAGTGCTGGACGGAAGTCTCAGGAAGCACACCAAGTTCACACAAAATTCCTTCTCAGCATAACTGCTTAGGAACACCCTCTTTGCCTAGAGTAGAGTGTGCCTGACAGCGTCTGGGGTGGCACGAGAGCTCCAGAAATCCTTGGAGTGGGAGTGGCAAGCAGGCGCGGGAGGATGCTAGGTGGTCTCACTCTCCACATGGCCCTGCTCATTCTTTCCCTGCACAGGTAGCCTCGTGTACTCCCGGAATCCTGGAGCCCTGGTTGGGTGAACAGTGGCCTGGCTGAGCCCAGGCGCCTGGAGATCCGATGAGGGGTTGATTCCCTGTGACAGCCACTTGCGCCAACTGACGCCGAGGGACTTCTAGTGGAACTGCTTTCACCAAAGCCTGTGTACAACTCTTCGGGGTGAAGCAGGGTGGCTTCAGGACCCAGGGCAGGCCGGGAGGCGTGAAGCTGACAAGCCTCTCTCCTCCTCTCTGAGCAAATCCTGGGGCAGCTTCAGGGCCGATCACCCTGTAACAGGGCTCCCGGGCACCATACCTAGGGGAACTCTCTTAATTTCTTTTAAAATCAGGAGAGAAATGAATATAATAAGTAAATAAATAATGAGCATCTAATAATAAATCCAGGCAGGCTGATAGTAATCTTTATGACAACGTAGTCGTAAAATAGAGTAATATTTTTTATGGAGGAAGAGGCTCTCAAAAGCAAAAGCGCCCAGGGTCCACAGATGTCGTAATGCGGCGTCACCAGTAACTGCTTTACTCAGCATATTCTCATGGGGAAGTCTGGGGAGAAGCCGGAGGGGCCCGAATCCGGAGAAGCCTGACGGGGCAGGAAGCTGTGAGTTGAGCTGTTCCCGCACGACTTGAGATGGCCATAGTCATGTCTCCCCAGAAGTAACCTGGGGAGATGCTAATGAGGGTTTTTTCACCTGAGCAGGTGGGGACAAGAGCAGCAAGTTGGGTTTGTTAAAGTTTCCTTCTGTTGTAGTTGCACACACGTGCAGTCATCGATGTGTTTCAGTTTGGAAGCTGCGTCTCTGTTTTCTTTGGAGGCAGTGTGAATCCACTACGCTGAGCAAGGCCCAGCCGCTGGTGTCTGGGGAGGCACAAGTGTTCCGGGCTAGGGGGCGGTGGCAAGCTCTCTGACCTCTGTGCCTCTGTTTCCTCATCTGTGGAGTGGGGACAATGGTGATGCTTTCTCATGGGATGGTTGTGAGGAGCTACAAGTGCTTTAAGCAAGTGCTTAGAACAGTGTGTGCTGGGCACAGGTCATCAGTAAAAAAGCAAGGCGGAAGAAAGGACCAGAAGGGGGAAGAAAAAGAAGGGTCTCGATGTGCAACCTCTCCATTTGTCTGCCGTGAAACAGGGCCAACGCTCTTACCAGACAGCGGGCCCACCTCTCCTAAACGGTGGCCAGGATGTGGCCTGCCTGAAGGAGGGCTCTCTGGGTTCCTGGAACCAGCACTCTGTCACACGAAGTATCTCAGAGCGAGTATCTTTGCAAAGAACCATGTGCTGGAAGAACAGTGAGAAGGAAGCGATGCTAACAAGCAGGGTGTAAGGTTCATCTGTGCGTGGAGTCACTTTGCTTGCAGCAAAACAACATCTGCGCCCAGCATGGCGGGGCTGGGGGTGTTTGCCAGGGAACAGTTGGGGAGATGGATGCTGATGAAAAGAAAATCTCCCAGCCAGACCTCAGAAGGACAGCTAGGAAGGACATGCGAGCCAAACGGGGATTTTGGAAACAATTACTCAGAGCCAACAGGATGCCAGGCTCTGGGCTTGGCTTGGGGGCTCTCAGGATGGATCTTGCCTCCTAGAATCTTCTCCTGTGGGTAGAGGTGCTCAGGAAGCTGTCTGGAAGGGGTTCAAATTAGAGAACAAGACATTATGGGAGCCAAAGGATGAAAAGACACCCTGGAGACCATAGAACAGTGGGGCAATTGTGATGCAAGCCCAGAGCCAGCTTCCAGAGATCAACTTCTGGGCCCCACTTACTTGCTCTTTGATGGGGAGCAAGTTACTCAACCTTTCTGTGCCCTGGTTTCCTCGTCTACAGTCTTTGTGAGGGTTAAATGAGATAATGCACACAAGTGTTTAGAAAACGGACACAGGTTCCCTCTGATTTTCCGCCTCTGTATTGTGGGAAGGCGTCAAGGGGGGCTCCTTGGTGGACGTAGGCTTTGACTTGGGTCTTGAAGAATGAAAAGGGGTCCCTGGGCTGGGGAGGGAAGTTCAGGCAGAGGGCACCAGGCGGTGTGGCTAGAACTTGGGGCTCTGTGTTGGGTGCGTGTGAGTAAACGTGTGTGTGCGCGTGTGTGCGCACGCGTGCGAGGGTGAGGAAGCTGAGTATCAGAGAGGAGCAGGGAATGAGGGGAAAGGGGACTGGTGTGTGTGATGGTTAAGTTTGCAGGTCACCCTGGCTGGGCCGTGGTGCCCAGGCGTGTGGGCAAACGCTCGTCTGCGTGTGGTTGTGAAGGGGTTTGGGGACGCCATCAGCGTCTGTAACCGCTGGCGTTAAGGAAAGGAGGTGGCCGTCCTCTGAAGTACCTGCGTGCCCCATCCAGTCAGTCGAACACCCTAAAGGCAAACCGCCGGGGCTCGGGAGGAGGCGGTTCCGCTGCAAGACCCCCCTCTACTCCTCTCTGAGTTTCCAGCCTGCTCGCCTCCCCTGCAGATTTCGGGCTTACCGAGCCCCCCTGCGTGGGCCAGTTCCTTAAAAGGAATCTCAATTTCTCCATGTGTCTCGTGGGTTCAGTTCCCCGGGAAGGCCGGCCCGATGCAGCTGTGACCCTGACGAGCCGCGGGACAAGGATTTGGCCTTTCTCTTACGGGCCTCGGGCAAGCATGGTGAGAGTCGGGCAAGCATGGTGAGAGTCGGGTCCACATTTTAGAAAGAACACTTGGGTTTCCCACCGGGAGTGCATGGGGGCCCCGGAGACCCTCGGGCGCTGGAGTAGCCAACCAGCCAGAAAAGAGGTGCCCGTGGCTGGAAGCCGGCGGGACTGCCCCCGCCCGGCCCCGCGACCTCCACCAGCCTCTCTCCTCCGGGGTTCTGTGGCTGGCGACTGCCCTGGCACCCTTCATGGGGGTGATTGGCTGCTGCTCACATGGAATTCAGATTCCCCTCTGAGACCTCTGGCTGTCCCTGAGCTTCCAGGACACATCGACAGCGACAGGCAGCCGCAGTGACAGCAGAACCGCCCTCTGACGGGCTGGCTGTGATTTAGGGGAGGCAGCCGGACCGCCCTGCAGACGCCTGGGGCCCTGCTGTGAGGACCCGCTCATCGGGGCCTGGTCACGCCCCCAGCAGATGGAGGTGCTGCAGAGAAAGAAAACGAAGACAAGGCGGCTTCGGGACGTCACTGGCTTTGCTTTGGGCTCCTCGTCGTCCCATTGCCAGGCCGTGGCGCCTGCTTGGTCAGATGGGGATGGACACTCGGGCGCCTGCCTTTATGATAGCCGTTTGCGGAGCCCTGGGTGTCGGCCTTGGGCTGAGATCTGAGCTCACGTAACCTCCTCTGAGTCTCACAACAATCCTGTAGGGCCCATTGTTATCTCCATCCCAAAGACAGGGAAACCAAGAAGGGGAGGGTAATTTCAGGGGGCTTGGTAGAGGCTGGATTTGACTTCAGAGCCCACCACCTTCACCTCTCCACTCTGTCTTCAGACCAGGGTTTCCCCACACGGCACCACAGCATTGGGGCTGGACAGTTCTGGGTTGTGGGGCCTTTCCCATGCGTTGTAGGATGCTGAGTGGCATCCCTGGGCTCCACCTACCAGACGCCCCCAATTGTGACAAGAAGAAATGTCTCCAGACATTGCCAGATATCCCCTGGGGGCCAAAATGATCCAGTTGAGACCCACCGCTTTAGGGAAAGGCTAAGATGACCTCTAAATGCCTCTAGCTGACCCTTTCCTCCCACCCCCAACCTTCTGGAAATGAACTCTCAGACCTTGTCCACTTGCTGGGCCATCATCATGTGCCTCTGTCAGACAGGAGGCAAAAATCACCCACACATCAAAACTTCCACATGCCTTTCTAATCTGCATTTTATTTCACAGGCACTACCTCAGACAGAGCCTGTGTTAGCTTTGGAGGGTTCAAACAAGCCTTTACCTCCTCCACGTGCCACTTTATCAAGCCCTGGGTCACACTTGGGTCAAACTACCAAGGTGTTGAGTGTGTGGCAAAATCCCAGGGACGCTGAAAGTTGTCGGCAGCATTTTGGCACGGGTTGGGGGAGGTGGGAGCGACACAAAGGTCCCCTTTTGGAGAGTCACTGGGGCGGGAGGGAGCTGGGGCCAAGACGTGCAATCTGTGTGTTCCTTGATCCTGCATTCACTCCCTGGAAGAATCCCACAAAGGCGCAGCTGCAGCTGCCCAAGGATGTCCATCCCAGCCATTGGGCAGTAGCAGAAACTTGAGAGCGACTTAACTGCTGTCAACAGCAGCCTGGATAAAAGCAAATCCCACGGTTGCCACGGCACTGGCCACCTTTGCAAACAACCAACCAGGGTGCACAGTTATATATATGCAGGGTGCTCCATATCGTGATTGGGAACAAAAAGATTATCAGACATTACGTAGAGTGGAATTCCATCGTGGCAAAATACCAAACTATGAATAATGACTCTGGGTGGTGAGATGATAGATGATTTATTTTTCACCATCTTCCTTTCAATTTCTCTTCCAGTTGAGTTTATTATTATAAAAATTAGTTAAGAAAGTGTACGTTACTTTTTGGATAAAAATTAAAGCCCCTGGCCCTTGCAGGTGTTGTGTAGGATGTGAAGCCCGGGGTGTGTGAGTCCGTGGTCGGGCCTGGACCCTGCTCCTGGGGTATCCCTGGGGTGCAATCTGGGCTCTGTGTCTCAGCAGCTGAGTCCTGGTGGACATGCTGCTGAGCCTCGGTTTCCACGTCTATCGAATGGTATCCCAGGATAATCACTTGGGCTGGAGCTGCAGGTCTCCTCCCTCTGGCGGTCTCCAGCATTGGCAGAGATTTGGGCTGCAGAAGGTGAGCAGTCTGCGCCACACAGGCAGGTGGGAGTGGGTGAAATGGCTTGCAGAGCCCAAGGGCTCCTCTGGTGAGAGCCAAAGGACTGGAGAGCATGGCTGGGCTCAGCCGGGCTGGATTTCTGCAGACATCTCACGGCCTCCTTAAATGCATTAGGATCATGCTTCTCCGCCCAGAGCCATTTTGCCCACCCACCCTTGCCCATCTCCCCTCCCCCCAGGGACGTTTGACAATGCCTGGAGATACATTTTTGGTTGTCCCGACTTGGGATGAGGATGCTCCTGGCATCTCGTGGGCGGAGGCCAAGGATGGCGCTCAACATCCCACAATGCCCAGGACAGCCCCACAAAGAAGGATCCAGCCCCAAATATAGCAGTGCCATGCTGGGAGGTCCTGAGTTAGGGTGACAGGCCAAGGGAGTGGGGAAGTTTAGGAGTGAGAAATGCATATGTGTGTCTTAAACGGAACAGATGGTGCTTCCACACCCACCTCAGATGCCAGCATCCTGGCGGGGTCACTTTCGGGGAGCACTTTAGTTACTCTGACCCCTGGTTTCTTCCCCATCCTCCATGTAGCGCCATTGGGAGGTAAGAGGGGCTAGCCCACCTGCTCAGCTCTGGCCTAAGTACTGCATTGATACTGGCTGCATGTCCACTGTCTGGGCTATTCATCAGTTAGGGTCATTTCTTTGCAAAGTCAACAGGCATCAACTTTGGTAAACTTGAGTGAAAGGTACTTTCTTGGAAGTGACCATCAGTAAGCACTGAGAGAATGCCACTATTTGCTGCCCTGTTCTCAGGCAACAGGGCACTGGACTCCCTGCCTCTAAGGAGCTTGCATTTTAGTGGGGCAGGCAGAAAAGAAATGCATGATCAAATGCTTTTAAAAGACTATTTTAGGTTCTGGAAAATGTTCTGAAGAAAATAGAAATAGCATCGTGAGAGAGTGAGCGAAGGAGGGTGGTCAGAAAAGGTCTCAGAAGAGGGAGCATTTACACTGAGACCCAAAAGAAAAGGAGAGGCAGATGGGCGGTGACTGGTCTTTGGGAAAAGTGTCCCAAGGGGGAAGAAATGCATGCAAAGCCTCAAACAGTGTGGTGGACACTGGGGGCAGCCTACCCCAAATCCCCCCTCTCTCCTTGATAACAAGATAGTTTCTATTCATCAAGGAATGGAGGATAAATCCCAAATGAACTTGAGACAATAGCAGCAATGCCACCCCCAACCAGTGGCTGGCTTAGGGTGGCATATGGCACATTTCTGCCCAGTGAGGCATGAGGCAAAGTCTGCTGGGGGCCTTTCCTTACCAGAAAGAAAAGTTTACATAAGAGGAAATGGTCCTTCTTCCTTTGGGTGGTGTTATCTTTGGATGCAATGCCTGGAACTCCCACAACCCTTTTGTGACCATGAGGACACCAGCAAGGATAAAATTGACCTGCTGAGTTTGGCCCAGTAGAGAGATGGGAAAAAAAACGTCTCCTAATGTTGCCACTGAGTGGTGGGAATACCATCCTTGGAGTTGAACTCCCTTGCAATTTCTTTTTGAAGGTGGGAATAAAAGTTTTCTTACTCTTTAAGAGGCTACATGTAAGTCCAAAGCACAAAAGCTTGAGCTTGGTATGTTCAAGGGACTGCAAGAAAGCCTGAGTGACTGGAGTACAATGAAGGCTGGGGAGAGCCCAGGTAGATGAGATGGGCAAGGAAGGCAAGGGCCTGGTGGGGGATGGGGGGGCTGGAGGCCATAGGGAAGGAGCAGGGAAGCCACTGCAGGGCCGTGAGCAGGGTAATGACACCAATGGATTTATGCTTTAGGAAGACCATGTGGGCCGGTGGGAGTGGGGTGGTGACCTGTAGGGGTAAGGGTGAGGAGAAGGAGGTGAGTGAAGGGTCCTGGGGGCTCACAGAATCAGTGAGGATGCAGGAGAATCCAGCCAGGGAATGGGCTGCAGCCAGAGGCACCCTGAGCACTGGGCTGGAGAAGCTGCAGAAGGATGGTGTTGCTAAACGGCCTGATGAGTCTGATCGAGTCGCTGCTGGAATGATTAAGTCCAGCCATTCCTAGGCCCTGCACCCTCTGCTTGAGGTTCAATGGCCAGGGAGGGAGGGTCTTCTGGCCAGCAAGGTCATGGCCAGGGGAAAGCAGGACCTTTAACTAACAGTCCTACCTGACTGTATTCTTGGAGAATGGTGGGGGGTGAGGGAGAGTGACGGGGGGAGCCAGCAGGGAATTTCCCCAAAGAAAACTGGGAAGTTGTGAGTGAGACGAAATGGATGCTGAACAGCAAAGGAACAAAGAAAACCAAAAAAAAGACAACTACCCAGAGGATGACAGATTGATTGCAAAATTAGCTGCAATTCTTAACCCCTCCCAGTATCCATGGAATGTGACTTTGTAGCTTCTCCCGTCAAGAAGTGAGGTGTTTCCCCAGCCCCTGAACATGGGCTGGCCTTGTGGCTTGCTTTGTCCAACTGGGTAGGGCAGAAGGGATGGCATGCCAACCCAGAGCCCAGATGTCAGGAGGCCTGGCACGACTCTGTACCCTGTCTCGGATCACTGCCCATTCGCCGTGAGAATAAGCCCCGACTGGCCTGTGAAGGCTGAGAACCCACGTGGAGGAGAGCCCACTTGTCCAGCCGCAAGACCACGCTCAGCTTGGCTCAGCCAACAGCCAACCAACCGCAACACGTGGGAGAGCGCAGCCAGCGACAGCGGTGCCGTCAACTCAAACCGCAGCTGACCACAGATGGAGCCCGGGCGAGTCCAAATGAGCCACCTGGATGACCCGCAGACCCATAACCAATAATACATGTTCACCGTTTTACGTCGTTGAGCTGTGGGGTTGTTTGTTATGAAGCAAAAGCTGACAGCTGTACAGTGAAGGGACCAAGCCTCAGAGAGGAAGACCTGATTTCTCCAGAGTCACACTAGTTAGTGTTGGGTCCAGAGTGTAGAATCTGACTCTAGGGGGAACCTTTGTGGTTCAATATAAACATGAGATAGAATAACATACCAGGTTCAATAGCCTAAAAAACTGGCAGAAGAACAAAACTTCAGAGCATGACTGGATACAGCCTGGAATCTTCTAGGCTGAGCAGCAAGAGAACATCCAGCCGCATTCGCAGCTCTGGCTCTGTTTCTTATCACCTCGTTGGGGCTCCTGGCTCGTGAAAATGAGCAGATTGGGCTGCACTGAGGCGAGAGAAACACAGCGCTCCGACTGAAATAACAGCACGACTCGTTTACTGGAACACAAGGCTGGGAGGCCCTGGCGGCTCTGGAGCCGGAGGTGAGTGCTGTTCCCTGGTGTTTGCACGCGGCCTCTGGAAATCAAGGTTCTGCAGGGCGAAGCGAGGCCTGTGGCAGGGGTGGGTGGGCAGACACTGCGACCTTCCCGCCTCTAACAGGGTATCTGTTACATAATTATCACGACTCTGCCTATCTGCTAGGCAAAGAAGCAAGAGCAAGGTCTTCTGGAAAGAGGAAAGAGGCTGTACAAAAAAGTGTGGCCTCGTGGTCAAGCGTGGTTTCCACCTCTGAAAAGCTGTACAACCTTGGACACGTCACGTTTTCCGGAGCCTCGGTTTCCTCCTCTGCTGACGGAAAATAATAGTCCTTGACTCGGGCAGAGGCTGTGCTGAGCCTTTTAATCCCTGAGCCCTATCCGCACCCCAGTGTCTAGTGGAGAGCCTGTTATGTGAGAGGCACTTGGTAAATACTGGCTAAATTCTTGGGGAAAATATGGTGACCATTTCCTGAATACCTACTATGTGCCAAATGTTTTACATACATCACCCCTGATCTGCACGTACCCCCTGAGAAGGAGGTGTTTATGGACCTGCGGTGGGCAGAATTCTAAGATGGCCCGGGCAGGACCCGGGAAGGTGAGTGGCCATCACTCCATGGTTAGGTTTATGTTACATGGCAGCAGGGGTTTGCAGGGGTAATGCAGGTTACTAACCATGAGAAGGACTCGCTGCAAGGGCTGGGGTGGCCTCAAGAGCTGAGAGCACAGGGCAAGGGGATCTCCTTCCTGCAACAGCAGGAAATTGCAGGAGCCTGGCAGCAGATTCTGCCCTGAGCCTGCAGAAAGGAGCAGAGCCCCGTGGGCACCTTGATTTGGGGGTTGTAAGACCCCGAGCAGAGAACCAGTCACACCAGGTTTGGACTTCTGATCTGTGGAACTGAGCTGCAAATAGATAAATGGGACCTCCTCATAATTAAACTTTTGCACCTCTCATGACTTTGTCAAAAGAGTGAAAAGGCAGCCAACTCAATGAAAAAAGTATTTGGAAATCACATGTCAGATAAGGGTTTAATATCCAGGATATATAAAGAGATGTTACAACTCAACAATAAAAAGATAAACGACCCAATTTTAAAATGGGCAAAAGACTTGAATAGACATTTGTCCAAAGAAGAAATACAAATGGCAAAAAACACATGAAGAAATGCTCAACATCACTCATGATTAGGGAAATGCAAATCAAAACTACAATGAGATATCATTTCACACTTATCAGAATGGCCACTATTAAAAAGACAGAGAACTACAAGTGTTGGAGAGGATGTGGAGAGATAGGAACACTTCTTCACTGTTGGTGGGAATGCAGGATGGTACAACCACTGTGGAGGACTGTTTGGCAGTTCCTAAAGAAGTTGAATATAGACTTGCCACGTGACCCTGCAATACCACTACTGGGTATATACCCAGAAGAACTGAGAGCAGTGACACGAACAGACATCTGCACAGCGATGTTCATAGCCACATTATTCACCATTGCCAAAAGCTGGAAACAACCCAGGTGTCCATCAACAGATGAATGGATAAACAAACTGTGGTCTATTCACACGATGGAATATTATGAAGCTGTAAGAAGAAATGAAGTCATAAAGCATATGACAACATGGATGAACCTGGAGGACATTATGTTGAGTGAAGCAAGCCAGACACAAAAGGACAAATACTGTATGAATGCATTACTATGAACCAAATATATTGTGTAATATGTTGTTTGATTAAAAAAAAAATTATATGTATCCATTACATTTAATTGAGAAATGTATATATTTAGTCATCTGTGTTTACTTTTCAGTTTTTACTTGTTGATATTTTCAATTAGTAAATGTACAAAATAAAGTTAAAAACAAAAACAAATGGGCATGTTGAAATCCTTGGCGTCCGAGGCCATTTGTCACGCAGCCTGGATAATCAATAGCCCGATTCACAGGTGAGGACCAGGAGGCAGAGGGGCTAGTGCCAGGACAATCCTTAGGCTGGGGCAGGGATGCAACCCGGGCACCCACGGAGTCCCAGGCTTGGTTTCGTTCTCTGCTGTCACTGTCTTAAAATTATTTTTTAAACAAGGGGCCCCATGCTTTCATTTTGCATTGGGCATTGCCAATTAGATAGCCAGTCCTGCATTCAAGAGCCGATGAAGTCCCTGCCCTCAGAGGTTTCTGCCCTGGTTGGCAAGACAGACAGATAATCAAATTATTACAGGAAATTTCCATTGTGATATAAGCTCCTAATCAGAGATACAAAGTGCGGTGAGGGGCTCTGACTAGGAGAAGGTGGAGTTGGGATCAGAGGCCTGATGGGTGAGAAAGAGGTAACCAAGCCAAGAGAGTGGGGAGCTTCAGACAGAGGCAGTGGCAGGTGCCAAGGCCCTGTGGTCAGGAGGCAGGGGCCGTTTGAGAAACAACAGTGGAGACTGATGCAGCTGGACAGGTCAACAACGGCCGGGACACACAGGCCTCGGAGGCTGGGGTGAGGAAGACATCAGGGTGTGCCAAGCAGAAGGTGACATGACTGTGAAGATGGGGTTCAGGGGTAGCAGGGAGGCCAGGCAAGAGACAGAGGTGGCCTGGGTGAGGACTGTGGCAGTGGCATGAATTAGATAAAACAGATGAATGTGGGGAGCTGGGTAGGCATGGGGTGCAGCCAGCAAAAAGGCTAACTCAGGGGTGAGCCTCCAGATTCCAGCCTGTGCTGCAGGGTGACTTTTGGGGCCAGGTGTGGTACACGGAGGAGGAACAGGTTTGGGGGCCACACTTGCCCATTCCAAAAGCAGGCTAATATCAGGAGGAGGTACAGCCTTCAAAAAAAGTGCTTTTAAAGGTATTTTGTAGCCAGTGACACCCAGGCAGGCTCCTGGGACATAAGAGAATGGTGGCCTCTCTCTGTCCCCCCGCCCCTCAAGCCAAGTCTTCCCCTATCCCTTGCCCAGCTTTTTCTATGGGATTTTCCTTTTGTTGTCCAAGAAGGCTGTGCCTTTAAGAATTAACTTCCAAGTAAAACCCTCCTGGGGGAAACTTGCCTCCCCTGCCCCATTCTTTCAAGGTTGATTAAGATCAGATGGGGCCTGGGGGTTATAGGGTGACAGGATCAAGATGTTTGTTTTAGAGCCCCTGTCCCTTCCAGAGCCGACCAAACTGCAATTCCTAAAAGAATCCCAGGCGAACAGCAAGATGGCACCCCTTGCTGCTCCCCTAGCCCGAGGCAGAGGGACCCCATCCCCTGCACTCTGCTCCGTGGGCTTTAGAGAGTCCAAAGGGAAAATTCGGCCAAGACGCGCCAATGTCAGGGTGCCAAGGGAGCCAGGGTGGGGGTTCCTGTCAGGGAGGGCTTATATTTTAATGAACTTTTTCTTTGAGGACAGTTGCGGACTTACACAACTGCTGCAAAGAAAGCACAGAGCGTTCCCCGGTTCTCCACACCAGGTTCCCGTTATGAACGACGTAGGATGGCACATTTGTCACAATCAATTAACCAGTAAGGCCCGTGCTTTATTCAGATTTCCTTAGTTTCCCCCCAGTGTCGTTCCTCTGTCCCAGGACCCACCAGGGCACCACATCACATTTAGTCGTCACATCTCCTTTGGCTCCTCTGGGCTGTGACAGTTGTCAGGCTCCCTTGTTTTTGATGCCTTTAGCTGTTTGGGGAGCATTGGCCAGGTGCTTGGGAGGATGTCCTCAGGTGGGATGGGCCTGGTGTTCTGTGATTACATGGGGTTATATGTTTGGGGAGGAGGCGCACTGACGGAGAGTGCCCTTCTCACCGCAGCCTACCAGGGGATGCGTCTCCAACCTGACTCGCAGCGGATGCAGGCTTTACCCCTGCTGAGGTGGCGGCGGTCTGCCCTCTCCGCCTTCCTTTTTCGTTCTGTGCAGCCCTCACTTAAGGAGCAGGGGTTTTGCTTCGCCTCCATAAGGGCAGAGTAGCTTTATAAACTATTTGGAATTCTTCTGCATGGGAGATATGTCTCTTCTCCTCTATTTATTTGTTTATTCAATCATTTGTTTAATCTGTATGAACTCATGGGTATTTATTTTATACTTTGGGTTATAATCCAATAATCTTTGTTCAGTTGGCCCCAGCTTTGGCCGCTGGGAGCCCTCTCAGTTGGCTCCTGTGCTCATTTGATAGGCCCCACCATGGTGGGTTATTATGTTTTTTAGCATTTCTTTGCTTTCTGGCACTAGAAGACACCCCAAGGTCGACTTGCATATTTCCTTCCCCAGTCCTATAAGAAGGTATTTCTCCAAAGAGCACTGGTTCCTTTTATTGGGAAATGATATTAGAAACCAAGATCTGGGTACTCGTGTGCTCGCTGCCAGTTGGGTGCTGATTCTCTTGACCCTGTAGTCCCACGTGGATGCTGGCCTCACTCAGCCTCCTCTCCTTTCTCTTCCCCTCCAACAGCGAGACGCCCTGCTCTGTGGTGCGTGTACAGCGGAACTGGAATTGCTAACTCATCCACCCATGGAAAAAAACTTCATTCCTTTTGCCTTCAGCCATAACAGACACCTCTCACGTCCAGAGTTCCTGAGGCCGTCCCCTGTTCCTCCATTTAGATTCTTTTAACACATTCTGCATTCCATCAGGGATGGGGGGCTGAATATTTTTATGAGTTAACAAGCTCCAGGCTCTAGATTTCTGGGAGGGGGTGGGGAGGGTCTGTTCTCTTGACAGAGGGAGGAAGGGCTGGTGACAATGCTGTTGACAGTAGCTGTCTCTTGCTGGCCTCACCGGCTCCTTGACCTGGATTTAAAGCCTGGGTGGTGAGACGTGTTAAGGTCGGAACCTAAAGAAGCTGATTTCAGGAGAGATTTTGTGGGACTCTGGGCTCAAGCAGCCCTGCTCTGATGCCCAGGAACAGAGAGCTGCCTGGAGCAGGGAAGGCGCAGTCAGCCTAGCCCTTGCTCTTTGGACTCGAGGGGCTGGGGCCCTGGGCAGCGGCTCTCTTGGCAGATGCCCCCATCAGCAGGGCCGGCAGTGAGAGCCCCTCGGGCGGCTTCTAGCGGGGGGGGGGGGGGGGCGCCCACCAAGCACAAGAGGGGACTGGGGCAGGCAGGGCAGAGAAGAGGGTGCTTTGAGGGGACTGTGGCTGGGAGGCAAAAACCAGAAACGGTGAGAACTCGAGAGGGTAAGGAGTGAGCCTGAGGCTCTGGGGCTCTCTGTCCCTGTCCACGGAGAGGGTGCCTCTCCACAATGGGTTCGTAAATGCGCCTCTCCCCTCTGACCCGAGGATTCATTAGGCAAAGAGGCCCGTTTGACAGAACCCATGAACATACCAGAAGAGCTCTGGGTCTGCTCTTCAGTGGGCCACCCAGAAAACATCCCCAGCTTTTAAAGATGTCAGCTACGTGGGGGAGACGCAAAGCCGGGCCACGGCAGAGCCGCCTTTGATTCTTTTCAGGAATTCCTCACCGCAAGCTGCTCTTTGAGGGGTGAGGCTGTTGAAAAATTCACTGGAGGAAGTCACTGTTTTATGCAACCTAAGTAACGGAGCCAATAAAAGGAAAGGAAATAATCATAATAAAAGAAGCATCCATGGAACCATGCTAGTCCTTGCCCCATAAAGTCTCTTCTTAAACCCTTTTATTCCATCCTACACTGTACTTCAAACCCTTGCCCAGAGGTAGTAAAAAAAATAATTAATCGTGTAGTCTGTAGTGCCCAGCTCCCTCCCCAGCTCAGTTTCAAGGGCAGGCACTGTCTGTCTGGTTCACCATGTAGGTGGCTGAGGGTGTGGGCTCCAGTGGCACTTCCAGGACGCAGTCTCTGGGGGAACTTGAGTAGTTTCACTTCACCTCTCCAAGACTCAGCCTTCTCATCTGTAAAATGGGTGTAATAATAGCACCCAACGCAGAGGTATCATTCTCATTTCAGAGATGAAGAATATGCACACTAAAATTTGATAACCACTACTTAAATTTTTTGGCAAGTCATACATCCACCCATATGCCCACCCACCCATCCACCCACCCATCCATCTACATCCACCATCCATCCATCCACCCATCCATCCATGTAACCAGGCATCCATCCACTCACCCACCCACCCATCCACCCACCCATCCATCTACATCCACCATCCATCCATCCACCCATCCATCCATGTAACCAGGCATCCATCCACTCATCCACCTACCCATCCACCCACCCATCCATCCAACAATTACTGAGCACCACCCTGATATGAGGCTCTGTACAAGGCCCTTGGGGTTGCTATAAAAATATCCCTCTAGGAATTCCTTAGCTAATCATAATGGAGGAAGACATTCAAATAAATACACAAATTTCAGCCTAGTGAGATTAAGGGTAATAACAGAGGTAAATGGAATCGAGGGGAGCAAGGGGCCCATTCTCCTGAGAGTAGAGGAGGTGGAGGGGCAGAAGGAGGCAGGTGGGAGAAGCAAGTTGGGGGCGGGGGGCAGTGCTATATGCCAGATTCTGAGTTTGAACCAAATCTGCCTGCAAGAAAGTCTGGTGCAGGCCTTAGCAAGTGAAACTAAGTTTTAAGAGTGAAAAAGAAACAAAGAAAAATGACTTTCTCTCCCTCTGCAACTGCGGCAGCATTTTATAACCCCGAGGGCTGGGAAGCGCTTAAACTTGCTTTATCTAATGGAGCGTGGCAGTAACAAGCGGGCGCTTATCTGGAAATCTTTCATCTGAAGACACGCAGAAGCTGCTGCCTGTTTCTCCACCTGAGCCTTGACACCAGAATTGAATCGTCAAAGGGACTGGGGCTGATGTCACTGGAATTAATCTGAGTAATTAATAATATGTTCCTGCAGGAAGATGGCGGGGCTGATAGATACCCTGGAATCCTTCCCTGACGGCGAGATTTATCCCTCTTTCCATCGCTGGGAGTGCAGTTCCCCCTGCAACCCGCTCTTGCTGCTGGGTCCTGTCGCTTGATTTTTCGTCCAGTGGGGTTTGGGGACCCTCAGTTCTCCCTCTTCTTCTCCTAATGGGGATTAGGCCTCCAGATAGTGCAGCAGGCTATTTCTTGAAATAGTAATTTGAGCCGTTTTTCTTTACTTTTTTCCTTCCCCCATTTCTGGCAGTTTGCTGGGCCCCTGCAGCCCCTGGCCTCGAGACAGGTGTGTGTTACAGGTGCACTCGGAAGTCACCTGCTGAGCTTCTCCCTTCCCAGAAACAAACTGCTCTGAGATGGCCGTGTGCGACCCACAGACTGCACGTGAAACCTGCAGCTCTGACTTCATTGGAGGCAATGGCGAATGGGAGCCTGCACCCCTATATCGCAACAGTGGATCAATGTTCTCTCTACCTGCTACCGGCCCCCTGGCCGTGGCCATTTGAGCCCTGGCGGTGCCGGGAAGAGAGAGGAGCAAGTCAGAGGAGATAGTGGGACAGGGGCGAGGAGGCCATTCAATCCTCATGTGGGAGCCAGGCTGGGGCCAGAGGAGAGAAGTGGGGAGCTCGGAGGGGATGGGCCACATCAGGTGGGGCAAGGGGCACCTCTGCGCTGACTGGCCACATACATGGACCCAACTTGAGGGGCCTCCCTGATTTCTGGCTCCTGTTTAGACCCACTGACCTCAGGACAGTCCTAAGGGTCCCCCAAGGAGCCCGAGTTAGGGTTTCCCAGCAGTCTGGCAGAATGGGCCCCTGGGCTCGAGTCTATTTGACAGGGAGGATAAGACGGCACGGATGTGCCTTGCCCCACTGAGGTCCTCACTGGCTCCCAGGGACTCTCGAGCCACGGGGAGCAGAAGTGTGATTTCTCCTGCTCGGGTCACCCACAGCATCGGAGCTGGCGGCCACCCTTGACCTATTGATTGGGGATGTAGCAATTTTCTGGCCACGCGATTGAACCAGCCAACACCCCCGCCCCCCGCCCCCACGTGTGCGTCTTCAGCTCTGTTGATGATCCACGAGGCCTGGGGACGTGGATGGGGTTGGGAAGGAGAAGATGCCCCGTTCCTTGCACAGCTCACCCTGGCCCTGAGTCACCTTGCCACGAAGGGTGAGGACCCCAAAACTTGGAGACCTGCTGGGACTTAGACCCAAGGGGGCCAAGACTGGAGCTCGCACTTCGGGACCACCTGGCCCGGCTGCTGGCAGCTTGACTCTGTGTGGGCTCCCCCGGTCCCTCAGCGGGCACGCAGCACAGCCTTCAGCTGCACTGGGCGCGTGGTCCAGGGCCAAGGTGGGGCCTCTCTAGCTCACTCCTCGTCTTCCCTCAGCCTGCAACGACCCCCTGACCGTGACCCCCACCCCCCACCTGCCTGGCTCCTTCTCACCTTGGCCCAAATAGCTCCCCTCAAGCCTTTTGTTTGGCTTTTTAAAATGAATGGAATTTTTTAAAATTAAAAAGCAAAATCAGATCTATGCATTTTACCATAAAAGCCCATTTCCTTCTCTACGGAGTGTAGTTATACAAAGGTGTCATATTCCTCGATCAAGCCGAGGTTGATGCTAAACAGTCGGAGCTTTGACTTCTGCAGCTGCCCGGGCAGGCCTCACCCGTGGTTCTCACTGCCGAAGAGCTCCGTCTGCTCCATTTCCAGGTGTTCCGTCTCCCCAGTGGCCCTTCACCCCTGGAACACAGACCAGCTCGTAACTCACCCCAGCAGTGTCCGACGGATGAAGCGAGGGGGGGCTGCAGCCGCCAGGCTCCAGTGCAGCCACCGTGCGGCCACGCGGCCTTGGGTACAGGCCACAGAGCTCTTGTCTGAAAAGTGGGCACGAGAGCACCACCTCTCCCTTGGCCAAAGTGAGCGTGGACATGCCTGGACAAGGCACTCGGCAACCGTGGCTCATTTTAAGATCCTTATTGTTGTTACTCAAGCAAGTGGGGGGAAGGAGCAAGGCCTCCAGGAGCCCCCATTGCCATGGGCATGCAGGGCCTCGGGAGGGCCCCAAGGATGACATCAGCACTTGCCAAGGAGGGGTGAGTTGCAGAAGAGCAGAAGGAAATGCTGCCTGGCCTTCTCGACCCCAGCCCGTGGGGGACACGTCCCCCCCCACTGCCCCCGTGCTCGGCCACTGCAAAAGTCGAAAGCTCGAGCCAGGGCCAGGCTTCCCCGTCGCTGCTAGTAAAAAGGTGCAGGCTCCTTGGCAGCCACCCCTGCCCTCCCAAATCCTGGCCACGTGTGCATGCTGGGCGCCACGTTGTCTCCGGCCTCCTGGGGGTGGCAGGGCTGGGAGCTGTCCATCCTGGAGCACCACCCACCCTTGGGAAACCTGTCCCTTCCCTCCTGACCAGCAATGCCACTGATGTGAGGCCTGAGGGGAGGGCCTTGACTGATGTGCTCATTGCCAGACCCCCCAATCCCAGCACGGGGCCTGACACGCAGCAGGAATTTCATACGTGTTCATGAATGAATGAATGAATGAACGAATGAATGGATGAATGAGTGAGTGAGTGAATGAACTTGCACTCTGTCCCTTCCCTACAGGACACGAGCTTATCAAAGTCCAAACCATGGCAGAAACTCACTGAAACAGAATTGACTAGTTCACTTGGCAAACACTGGAGGGGGAAAGGATGCCTGTGCGGCCAGGGCAGCCTGAGCGCGGGGGAGAAGGCAGGGGATGGGGCATGGGAGGGAGGCCACCTAGAGGCCTCGGTCCAGTGGGACGTGCCTCCTAGGATCACACACATCTGGGCCAAGCAGGGATGTCTCCTCCCAGGTAGAAAGTCCCCTGCGTCTCTGCCGGTGGTTTGGGGGCTGCATGGCCTCACAACTGCAGTGCCCCTGAGGCTGTGCCCTGACCCTGCTTCCAGCAGAAGCCTGGGAGAGGGAGCAAGCAGGAAGGCTGTGTGCCTGGGAGAGTGATGGCTTCTTCATTCCCTCCCTAATGCCTCATTTTTTAAAAGGTGTTAAAAATTAATGAACAAAATATTGAACACTCAGCCTTGGCAGCAGAAGAATAAACACAGGTGCACTTTGTCATCGTGACAGATTCAACAGGCATCATTTTTAACAGGGCAAACATCATTTTAATGAGGACAGCAGCCATCAGTTAAATAAACAGGCATGCTGTCAAGGGCTCAAGTGCCAACCAGGCTTAGAGAACTTTGTGGTTTCTAAACTTGGATGCTTGTGTGGCTTGCTCAGAGCCCCAGGGGGGAGAAATGGATGTTTCAGTAGCAAGGAGCAGTTTCAGCTCTCATCCACTGATTCTAGAGCTGGCCATGGAAGTTGTGTTTTTCTTTTATCATCATCATTATTATTATTTGGCCATGGAAGTTTTAAAGTTTGAACTTTTTTAAAATTATGAAAGAATATATGCTCCATGGAACTGTACAAAAATAGTGAACCCCAAGTGAAGCCACGAGCTATGGTTAATAGTACAACTATTAAAAAGTGCTTTCGTCAATCCTAACCAACGTACTACACCAATGCAAGGGCTTAATCACAGGGTGGGATATGGGAGACTTGTATTTTATGCATGATTGGTCTGTAAAGCCACAACTTCTCTACTAAAAAATATAATAACGCATGTACATGACCCTGCAAAAATGAATTAGTCACTACCAAAATAAACACAATAAAAAGAAGGCTCTCCACACCCCTTTGGCCCCACGTTGCATCTTGCATAAGTTTTGCATACGTGTTCACACACGTGTATGTACAGCTCATATGTTAACAATGGCATCTGGGATCCTCTTGTACATAATTATCAACAAGTAGCTTTTCTTCTCTTGTGAATCTACTTGGGCGTCTTTCCACATCAGTGTCCCTGAGGGATGAGACCCCAGTGTCGTGGTCACTAACTCAAGACCTGACCCATAATCTGTGCCCAGTGAAGATGTGAGCCGAAGAAGGAACACGATGGGCCCCTCGGCGATCCTGTCGCAGCCCTCGCTGCGTGACGCTCCATTTAGTCAGTGGTCGCACCGAGGTAGGGGCTGGAGGGTGACCAGGGAACTGCTGGAGCAAATCCTGCCTCAGAAGATCCTTTATCTCAGCCATGAGCACAAGTGCACAAGGAGGGTGAATTCCTAGAAGCGGAGTCGCGGGGTCAAAGGGGACCTGCGCTGTTAAGTCTGACGGGTGGTGGCAAATTGCTCACCATCTGAGGAAGTCGCCAGTCCTTGACTCTTGTCCCAGTTTGGTTTTCCCCCTGAAGTCTCTGACATTCTTCCCACCCGACTCTCAGCCCGAGGAGGCCTGGGGTTAGGACTGAGCATCTAGAGCCAGGCTGGCTGGATTTGGGCCCAGCGTCTCTGCTGGCTGACTCTGTTTCCTCTTCTGCGGAACGGGGGCAAGGAGAGTGCTTACTTCCGAGGAGCGCCTGGAGCTGGGAGCCTCTGGAACGAGCCCCACTGAGCAACTGTCCGCTTCTCTTTGAAGCGGTTTCCAGTTGCAGAGCTGAAGTGGTTCTTTCCATGGCAGGTGGGAACTGGGGGCCCAGGGAGCCCAAGTCGTACAGCACGTCCCGGTCACAGAGGGAGTGCCACCGCACTTGTTGACCACGTTTTGTTTCCTCTTCCATATAACAAGAGCTACATCATGGCTGGGAGCCTCAGCTGCAGATTCCTGACTCTGGGCCGGTTGCTCTACCTGCCTGTGCCTGTGGCTCTAACAGATGGGGATAAAAATGGCAATTAGAGTCACTGGGCAGATTTAGGGAGAGAGCCAAGCACCCCCCAACAGTGCCCTCAGCTGTGTCACTGTGTCACAATGGCCCAGTGGCACAAGGCGTGGCAGCTGGGCCGGGGTCAGTAACTCCCTCTGGCGTCTGGCACCAGCAGTGAACAGGTCAGAAGAGAGCTGGCCACTTCGCCCCACCGAGGCCACAAGTGAGCCCAGGGTGTGACATGACAGATGCTCTCATCGCCATGGCCCCCCACTAAACCCAGAGTTTAGTGATTTTATTACCATCTTGCAGCTCACCAACTCCGTCTGACCTTTAGATTCAGAGAATAATTAATGGGCTACTTGGACAGGGCTTGAAGTGTCGAGTTTTTAATTAATATGCTGGACCGAATATGCTGAGATGGACCATTCTGCCGATCCATCCAATTACCCAGCCTCATTATGCGACTCAATTGCATTTGCCGTCACTCGGTGACTTTGCTAAATGGGCGTCCATGCTGCAGACGGGCATCCTAGTGCCAGCATTGATTAGAGGACACCGTTTATCACTCAGAGGAGGCAATGCTGGGGCCGTAAATCTCAGGCTGGATGCGGTTTCTCTGCAGCCCCCAGGTAGGGGGCGGGATGGTGTTTGGATGAAGCATTTCAGCCATCGACCCTCCTTCCAAACATCCCGTGTGCACTGCTTTTTGTTTAATTGAATGGCCTTTCCATTGCCAACTTCCCCTATAAATATAATCAGGGACTCCTCTGCTTTAATAACTGAAATGGTTGCATGGTATTTTTCACCTTTCCCTGGCCAGCCCCAGAATGACACAAAGGGTTGAGCTTGTCCGGGAGCACGGGAGACCAGCCACAGCGGGGGTGGGGGGGCAGCCTTCTTTTGCGCCTGCTGGCTTTGGGGTGGGACCTGAACCAGGCCCTCCCTCTCTGCTTCCTCCCGGCCCTGGGGGAAAGGAACCCCTAAGCCTTGGTGTGGGAGGGAAGCAGTGGTTGTTTCAGCTGCTCAGGAAACCTGTTTTTAAGGTTGGGGGAGGAATTTCAAGGGGAGAAACACCCCCCTCGCCATAGTATCCAGAGTACTTCTTTCCCACGATAACTTTCTTCAATTTCTACCAAACCCCTCCCCACCCCCAGCTGGCTCCGTCGGTTTTCCTAACACAGGAGGGAGGGCAGCAGGAAAAGAAAGGAAGCCAAGGGCAGCAGGTGGGGTGATGCCCTCTTCCACGCAAAAGCTGGTGCACGCCGAGGAAGGGCCGGCACTTCACGTTTGTCATCGCACCATCCAATGGCCTGGGAAGTGTTTGGGCTCTTTTTATTGTTTTCATTTCATTTTTAGATAAATTTTGACTTACAGAAGATTGTAAAATAGTGAAGAGAAGTGCCCACGGCCCCCACACCTGGCTCCCTGTGGGGTTTTTAATCGGCAGTTAACAGAGGAGAAGGCGAGGCTCGGAGAGGTCACGGGACCCGCATGTGGTCATGCAGCAAGGAAGTGGCAGTGGTGAGATCTGAACTCAGCTCTGGGCTCAGCGTTGCCCGTGCCACGCCGGCCACCAGTAAAAGTGACGACCCGCCAAAGGGCTTCAAAGGAAGGAGCAGCTGCTCCTCACACATCCGCAGAATTCCGAAGGAGAGCTGAGTCTCTACCAAAGGAAAATGTCTGATGCCCAAGGGCCGAAATGAAGCCCCAAGCAGACTTTGCCTGGCTCAGCCAAGAATGGAGATGTGACACCCTCAGGGGCTGCAAGGAAGACAGAAGACGTCAAGCACAGGCTGCAGCCCCTGAGGGTGTCACATCTCCCTTTAGTGAGGCTTCATCAGTCTTGTTTTGTGAACTCCAAATGGTCCACAGGATCTTCCTGCAACTCCCCTCCCTGGAGCCCACATGGCACATCTGATTGGGCTGGTGCCACTTCTGCTGGCAATCTGATCATGCAATTAGCGGCAATTAACCTTGAGAATAAATGAATCATCACCAAAGAAAAAGTTTCACTTTTGCCAGATCCCCTTTCAATAAACACTATTCTGATTTTCTGGATGCTCCTAAGGAGAAAAGAAGCCACTGATGGTTTAAATAAGTAGACTGATTTGTCAAAAATAAATCCCACTCCTTAAGCACATACTGAGCCAATGGCACTAAGAGCTAGACATCGTCTTGGTTCTCTGAATGCCCTCCAAAAACTTGTGAAACAGGCTCTGTTATTAGGCTCTTAAAAAAAAAAATTCTTTAATTTTAAAATATAGATTCACAGGAAATTGCAAAAAGAGTACAAAGTCCCATGTGCCCTTCCCCCAACACCCCCCAAAGGCAGCCTGCTGGGTAGGAGACTGGCCGGTGCAGGCTGCCCCAGGGTCACCTGCTCTCAATTATGTTGTTCTGAGTGTGTACAAGTCTACACAATTTTGTCACTCAGGCCCTTTTCAGAGAAGAGGAAGCCCAAGTGGAAAGGCTTAGGTCCTTGCCCAGGTAACTCAGCCAGTAAGAGACCAGCTCCACAAAGGTGGCCCCCGCCTCCAGGCTTTCCCACACCCCTATAACAATGGGAGGCTTGACCTGCCCGGAATTCAGCCTTGAGCAAACTACACACACAGCTGGTGGTGCAAATGCCTTCTTGCTAATTTCTCTCTTCAAAGGGCAGAGTTTTAGAGGGAAAAACTCTGGAGGAAGGTATCTTTCCTTTCTGTTTGTGGTCCTCAATGGACCGGCAGGGGTCAGAGGGGCCGTTTTACGTCCATTTCTGGTCTGGTGATGTGGACAGAAAGCATGTGGCCGCGGGATCCTGGCCGGCCAGGGTTGGGGGAGACCCTTGGCAAACGGAAATCGGTCTCCCCACCACACTCAGGGGCCAGCGTGAGGTCCCAACACACACCAAAGGCAAAGTAGCTGTTTACATCCCACGACTTCAACTTAATAACAAATTGCAAAACTCCTGCTCACCGGGGGACTCAGCCAAGCTCTTGGAGCTGCTGAGAATTTAAAAGGTCATTGAGCTGTAATAAATAATGGGGGGGAAAGTGCCTGTTTTGTGCTTGGGCGGTAGGTTTGTTTTGGGGTGGGGGGCGGGGTGGAGTGTTTTAATGGCTCTGGGGAGGGGGTTGAAACCCTCCTCCTCTCCTCTGGGTGGCAGCACGATGGAAACTTACGGTGAGTTAAATTAAAAAAAAAAAATCAATAGCCTTTCAGGTGATTGTGAATTAGGGGCTATTTGCTGAGGCGTAAGAGGATTAAGGCTCCAGCCTGAAGATGATCAATGAGCAATTACGGCGGGACACCTCTGCGAGTGGCAGGAAGCAGCACGCCCGCTGGACCCCTTTAGCATGAAAAGGACGCAGTGTGTCGCCCACGTCAAACCCGGAGAGTCATCCCTCAGATGCATTAGGGGGGCCATTAGGGGGGCCGTTCGCTCCTTGTAGACCCTTTGCCCTCCCTCCCGACCACCCTCGCAGATTCTCCACCCACCCAGGAGGAAATGAGCCCAGCTTAGGCTTCGGATTTCCAGCAGACAAAGGCCGAGGCGCAGGCCCTCGGCTGCCCCCACGCCAATCAATCACCGGGCTGTAATAACTACAATTTTCTGATTTGAAGGCAAAACCAAATAACCCAGGAGGGTAATTCAGGGCCCTAGTCCCCCGAAGGGGTGCAAATTGATTTTTTTCTTTTATAAGCCCAATTTTATGCTGCTCGTTGATCCCCTCCATCGTTTCTGAGCTCCCTTTTCTTGGATTCTGCTTGAATCACAATTAACACAGGCTCAGAAAGTTTTTATGCTTTTGTTGGCGTGGCTTAGCCTCTGTGCGACCGAGATGCTGGACGTCAGCAGTCCTGGGGTGTCCTTGGGAACGTCGCTTTCCTGGGTCTCCATTTCCTGGTCGCTGCCGTGAAGGAGCCAGGGGCCTGCAGAGCTGCCCACCTCGGCTGCCCACTGGACTCTGCACACATCGCCGCTGCCTGGCTCTGCCCAGGCCTGTTGATTCAGAATCTCTAGGCGTGCCCTGCCTCTCCTGCCCCCACATCTGTTCTGTACTGGAGTGGACTTTTGAAGTGTAGCCCCCAGCTCAGCTTTCTCCAGCGCTTCCCACCTCCTGAAACCCAGAGCTGTGATGTGGCCACGGGACCTCAGCCCTTGTCCCCCCTTACTCTGCTGAGCTCTCTCCAGCTAAGTTCCTGCCCCAGGGCCTTTGCCCTTGCTGTTTCCTCCACCTCCACTGCACTGACCTGTCCAGGGCCCACCCTGTCATCATCTTCAATTCTCAGCTCAGCTGTCACCTCCCCAGGTTGCCCACCTGACCTCACCCTCCTTTAGTTCCTCTGCTCCATTCGTTTGCTTATTCACTGGGGCTGCCCCTGCCCAGCACGGCCACGCCTCGCCCTTGCCAGCATGTCGTAGGGGTCCGACAGCCTCAGATGAGTGACTGCGTGAGGGGCCGCTGCAGTTCAGAGTCTCCCAGGCAGATGCATGGACCTGCCGTTCCTTGGGGCCTCTTTTAGGAGCCCAAGGTCCTCGTTTCACAGGCGAGGAAGCCGAGATCCCGGCAGGGTTGATTGTGATGGGACTGTTCCTCCCGTAGCTACTAGTAGGGTCCCCCCACTGTCTCCCTCCACTCGGGGGCACCTCGGGGACACCACTGGAGACACACAGCCTCTGGGTCCAGCCAAAGGGTCCTGCAGGGAGGATGGGACCACCCACCCAGCTTTGTCCCTAACTTGAGTTCCCAGCAGCCAGGGGTTGAAACGGGTGTGCTGAGCTGGGGTTGTGCATGTCCCCAAAATAGAAAGGCCAGAGACAAAGCAGTTCCTCTGAGGCCATGGAAAGCTGCCTGGTACTTCCCGGGCTCTTCAAGGCACCCCCAGTCCTTCATTAAGAGCTGCTCGTCAGCTCATCGCCGTGCATTTAAAACAGTAGAATTCCGTCCCGCTCTGGTGGGAGACAGGATGGGAGGGCTCCGTGCTGGACAATGGCCCCAGCCTTCCCTCCTCCCAGAGACGCTGTCCTGGCTGGGAGGGGGCCTGCCTGGGGACCTTCAGCTCAAGACATGTTCACTGCCAGTCAGGGCCAGGCCCTTCCTTTTTAAACATGCAGCCCCTATTGGGGGGATCTGCAAGGGCCTCCCTAAATCTCTCCCCTCCTCTCCCCCCACCATCAGAGAAAGGCCAGACACCGATGCTGACATTTGACTCATGGATCTGTTTTCTTGTGCCGCAGACTTTGTTTTGCTGTAGAGGTGACCACTGAACGAAGCTTTCCCACTTTCTGCAAGCTTCCGGCAAAAACCTACAGCTTTGTCCCCTCACTCCCACGCAGAGACAGGGGTGATTGTTGGGGATGATTCCATCGCAAAGCCAAAGACGAGTCCCTGCCCTCCACGGGCTGGCGGGGGGGGAGGGGGGGGCTGAAGCACAGGTGGTGCCCACTGCGCCCCCACCCTGGTCCGAGAAGGTAAACAGGAGCCCCTCGAGCTGCCATCAGCCGCTGCTGATGCGAATCCAAGAGCACGCAGGACGCGGGCCAGGGCGGAAATCATGTGGGCCACCCATTAGTTGTTATGGAAACTCATTAAACCCATTACCCCGAAAGGTCATTCAGCTGAAAATATAAACAATTTCCCAAAAGGTTTTAGGGAAATTCGTGGGTGGCAGTCATTATGGCATTATTAAGGCCAAGGAGACCAGCCACTCACAGAACCATGGGCCAAAGAGCCCACGAGTCCTCTAGCTGGAGGGCTCCTCTCCCCAGACCCTGTCCTGTAGAGGGAAAGAAACCAGAAGGCAGCACACCAGCGCTGGTCCCCTAAGCAAATCTCCCAGCAAAGCCGGATGTGGAAAAATATCACATGCAATGACCATAAATTCTGACAATATTAGTAGTTATATGAATTAATTATCAAATTGTGTTCTATAATTATATTATCAATCATCACTAATTAGTACTGCTAGTACTCTAGAATGCCACGATGGGCCAGGTCCCCATGTTTTAAGAGCTACAACTCTGATCCTAATCATATGAGGCAAGCACTATTATTATCCCTATTTTGCAGCTGTACAAACTGTCTTCTAATATCCTTTTATTCCATTAAAAATATGCCTAAGACCCTGGGCCAGGCTTCATTAAGTTTCCTAAAAGGACCATCTCTCTTGCACTTTCATCCAACATCCATTTAACAAGCACGTATTAAGGTCCTTCCATGCACCATGTCCATGTGCTCTTCTAGACACAGGGCAGGAGGTATGCTTGTGGACGACTTTTTGGTTCACTCCTACTCATCCTTCAGAAACTAGACCACATCTTCCAGGAAATCTGCCAGGGTCAGGAGCTGTCTTGAGCATTTCGAGGTCTGCAGCAATTGCTGGTTTTGTATTCATCTCTCTTTCTAGCCTCTTTGCAGTCTGGGACTATGTCTTTTATCTTTGTGTTTCTAGGGCCAGGCACAAAATAAGTACTGCATATTTGCAGGATTTTATCACTAGGAGTGCTGGACCTGCCTTGTCTATCACTTACATCCTTGAGAAGAATGCCTGCCCATAGTGGGTGCAAAATACATATTTTTTTGGCTGGTTGGCTGGCTGGCTGGCTGGCTGGCTGGATGGATGGATGGATGGATGGCTGGATGGCTGGCTGGCTGGCTGGCTGGCTGGCTGGCTGGCTGGCTGGATGGATGGATGGATGGATGGATGGATGGGTGGATGGATGGATGGATGGATGGGTGGATGGGTGGATGGGTGGATGGAGGGGTGGATGGATGGCTGACTGTTTAGATGTTTGAGTGGATAATTGGATGTTGAATGTATGAAAGGATGGAAAGACAAACAAATGAACAGATGGATGGACAGATGGATGACTAGATAAATGATTAAATGGATGGATGTGTGGATAGTTGAATATCGAATAAAAAGCATTAGTTATTAGGACAGAGGGTTGGATGATTGAATGGCTGGAGAGATATTTAGGTGTTGGATAAATGCATAAATGGACTGATGATGGATGGACATATGGATGAATGATTAGATGGATAATTCTATGGATGGTTGGATAGACAAATGGAAAGTTTTTTGTAGAAGAGAGGGTTGGATGGATAATTAGCTGAATGTTTGGATAGTTGAGTAGATAAACAGGTGGGTTGTTAAGATAGAAGCTTGGATAGTTTAATGGTCAGATGTATAGTTGCATGTTGGATAGATGGTTGGATGGACTGATGCATGGATGGGCATATGGATAGATTGTCAGATAGATAATGGATGGCTGGTTGGAAGGATAAATAGAAGGTTGTTTATAAGGATAGAGGAATGGTTGGTTAATTGGATGTTGAATGGATGGATGAATGGACAGATGGCTGGTGTCTTAGGTCAGGTTCCCTAGGAAACAGACTCTGAGATGGTATTCTGTGCATGGGAAAGTTCTTGGGGAGTACCTTCAGAATCAACACCTGTGGAGAAGTGAAGAAAGGATTGGGCAGAGGGAGGAGTTGAACTGTGAAGCAGTTGCAGGAAAGGCCTCAGCAAATCCCATGAGGGGGGGGGGTCTCTGGAGCTGGGTTAGCTGTTCAGAGTTGTTCTGCTTTGAGGCAAGAGGTCTGTCTTTATAATCCCATATAAATCAGTTACTGGGTGTGCACTGTCCCTGGGGAAGAAGCCTGGCCTTGGAGAATGACTTAGCTGAGAGCCCTCTGCTGCTAACACATCCAGGAGATGGGGGAATTCGTGCTTCAGTTCGAAAGGGGGTTCTCAGCATGCACCCCAGCATCCACTACACTTCACCCTTGTACCACAATGATCCACTTAATTAGCTCCTCCAGGATTCTGAGTGGTCACTCTCCATGGACAAACTTATAAGAGAAACGTTAGCAGGACAAACTAGAAACCCTCCTTTTGGAGGTGATCACTAGGCCATAGCTAAAACTCATTAATACCCTCTTCTAGTACCCCAGACTCCCCTCTTCCACAGGTAACAGCTTTGCTGGTCCAGGTGGCTTACCCAGTGAGGTGCTAAGACCCTCAGTTCTGTGGGATCTAAGGTCCTACGTTACCAACCTCTTGTCTGGTCATGGTTGCTACACTTTCCACTTACTATCAAAATTGGGCAAGGGAGCACCAATTAAGAGCTGATCACCTGAGTGTCCAACATACCCTTCCCTGGCCCCACTCTGTAACAGCAGCCTACCTCTTCCTGATATCAGGTCAGTTACTCCAGTCAAGATGGGGACCCCTTTTGTTGCCTCTGGTACCTTAGCATGAGCCCAAGGCAAACAGGCAGCAGTTTACGGGAAGCTCACTGTGGCCCTTAGTGGAAATGCTCCCCCTCTGGGAACCAGGACCTTAAAACCTATCGAGGCAAGAGTTGCAGATGAGGAGCACAAATTCCCCACGTGGGTCCCTGGAAGTGACAATAAGCATGGTCATTCTTCATCCCACCCCTTCCTGGACCCACGTATGTTACTTTCATGGACATCACATAATGGTCTTGGATTTCACTGTCTGCGGAAGGACGGTGCTCCAGCCTCTCACGATACCACCTGCGAGCTGGCACTTTTGATATGCCTTCAAAAAGCCATTCCATCACTCTCGGGCCAGCAGCTCCCAGGTAACGTTGTATGTGACAGGACTGGTGGATCCCCTGGTCGTGTGCCCTCTGCCACACCACATTTGCTGTAGCATGGACTCCGTGATCTGCTTTGATATTATGCAGGATCCCATATCAGCAGCTTTCAGAGAGTAGGGCTTACTGAGGTCCAGTGGGCAGGAAAGGCAAATCCACATGTGGAATGTGTGTCAATTGCAGTCAAGGTGAATTGCTGCTTCTTCTAAGGTGGAAAGGGCCCAATGGAGCCAACTTGCCACCAAATTGGACCTTTGGTGGTGGCAGTGCCAGATCAGTCCTGGTAAGTGGGGAGTCCACGCTTTTGGGCTTGTGCATAGCATCTACCCAGGCCACTCCAGCTAGTCTGTTAATGTGCCCATTGCACCAGAACAGGGCAGCTGGAGACAGCAGCTGGCTGATGTCTACTGGCCCAGCTGTTCTATGCACCCAGTGCCTCTTCCACAGTTGATGCTCTCTGGTGGGTACTAGCATGTGGCACGCCTGTCCCAACACCTCAGACCGACCTTCCTAGGTCCATTCACCTGCTTCTCTAGACATCCTTGCCCCGAATGTTCAAGATTTTTTGTCTTCAAGGCCCCTGACCAGCTGGTAAACCATTCACTTCTGCCCCTGAGTCCAGCTATATCCTTACATTGAGCTACTTTTCTTTCCAAACAAAAATGGATGGCTTTCCATCTTTGTGGTGGGAGGTTAATCTTTTTACAGTTCATCTTCCATCCTTCAGAGTGCATTTGTCTTACCAAGACTTCCAACATACCTGCCGCTTATTGATCATTCCATCCTATTACATGATATAATCAAATATAGTGGACCAATGTGGAGTGTCCTTATAATTTGGATCCCTTCAGACTCTATCAGGACAGAAGGCAGGAGAATTAACATAATAATGGGGCAAGACCATAAATGTGTACTGCTGTCCATCCCAAGGGAATAAAACTTTCTGATCCTCCTTCTTGATGGGATGGAAATAATGCCTTCTACAAATCAATGGTCACAGACCACTCTGAAGCACTTGTTTAGTGTAGTAAGCACTATTTGGATTTGGCAGTGCCCAGGAGAGAAGTTTGGAATTGTTTTCTTAGGGAAGAAGAGACTTCTTCAACCTGAGCTATGGGCTCCCTTACAGATATTCTAGAGCTCTGCATTGGGAGGTGTTAGACACTGGCCCAGGTAATGATAAAATGCTAGCTTGTCCCAATTTTCATAAGGTTCCCTGTGTATGTAAACCCCTTCAGGGACCTCACTGAGGAGAGGTGATCAGGTGAAACCAGGATATGGATATCTCACAGCTATCGCCCCATCAAAACTGCATCTGAAATAGTCAAAGACCTGTAAAAATCTAAGTCATTCTCCTCTATCTGCTCTCTCTGAGAGCTTTCCCTGTGCTTGGAGATGCAAGACAAGGAAATGGTCATCTCATTGAAGGGACTGGACAGACCCACGCCCAGTTGAGGGACCCATGTCCAGGGGTGAGTGGATGGCACCACAGACCTTCGCAGGGGAGGGCAGGCTGGGCAGGAGGTCTGGGGGAGCTTTCCTGGAGGAGAGAGGTGACTTGGACAGGTGGAGAAGATGGGCAGAGGAGGAAATGGCCACACCTTATCCAGAGACCCAGGCCCATGAAAGCCAGCACAGGTGTGATAGGATTATTGACAGCGCAACAGGCAGATTTATTGACAAACACACCAAACTCTTCTCATCTATGATCAAACTTGACCCTCAAAACAACCCTCCATTCATTAAGCAATTAACAATTATGGTTTTCCACACTCCGAGGATACAATTCTTCCCCCTGTGGCTCACAGTTCAGGGGACTGGTAGGACCAGAGAATAAAAAGTAAGCCAACAAATAAACAAGATTTTCAGATAATGGGGTGTTGGAGGAAACCCACAGAGGTCCATAGGGCTGGAGCAGAGCGATGGTGGCCCCAAGTATGATTGGGAAAGTTGGCGGGACAGACCATGCCTGGGCGTAGCCACCCCCCCCCCCCCAATTCAGGATGGTAATTGAGACTCGGAAAGTGAGACCACCACAAGTGAGGGGAAGGGACTGATCCACATGGAAAGGAAGGCAGGGACCACACTGAGGGTGTCTGTTGAGTCCTATCCCCAAAGGTCATAACCCTTCCCAACTCAGAGGGAAAAGATGGAGCTTCTACCCCTTGCCTTTGAGAAGACTTGAACCCTGTGTGCGCTGCGGGACAAAGCCCTGTGCCAGCCCCATCCACAGCTGGACCATCAAGAAGCTCTACCCAGACCGCCCTTTATACACTTTAGTCCTGTGTCACGGGCTCATCTCAATTTGAGTTTTAAGCTTTGAGGAGCAGCAAGGTTGCCATTGGTTTGTTTCTTGAAAGAAAGAATGAGAAAGAGAGGCAGGGAAGCGGGTTGGAGGTGGGAGAGGAAGAGGGAGTTGGAAGGGGAAGAGAGGACCCATCTCCACATACAACTGCACCTTCTTTCCCCTCTTGCTGATCTCTTCCTTCCTTGCTTCCAACCCCAATGTTGAAAAGCCAAACCTCAGGGAATGCATTTTCTCCTGGCCCCATCCCAGGAGGGGTTCTTCCCACCCATTATGCAGACAGCTCAACAACCAACCTTGACCTCCTCCTGGAGCTCCTCAGCTGCCTGGAGATGATCTCACTTTCGGGGCTGTGAAACTTGACATATTTTATCCTGAAACCTCCCCCTCCAACTCCCAAGTCTGCTCTGCCAAAACAAGTCATTTGTTTCATCCTCGTGGCTCTTTCCCATGGAAAAGGCTGCCGCTCCCGTGGACATTGCTAAAGGCCCTGCCTCTTGGGGCTTTTTCCCTGGCACCAAGACCTGTCTTGATCCTAATGGGAGAGGCTGTTCTGCTGCCATGTCAGCCGCATCCTTAGAAAATGAAGATGGAAGGCAGCGAAGGGTCAGACCACCCAGAATCGAGCGGCCCAGGGGTGGCTTCTTGGAAAATCGGAGTTTCCTTGGTAGAAACGGAAGAGCCTTGGTCTTGGTCACAGCCGGGGAGGACAGTTGCCAATCGGTTGCTGCCATTTCATGTCCTCGTACAGAACTGGCATCTTGTGGGTGAGGGGGCCTGTCTAGCCAGGGTGGTCTTCTTGAGAAATGCCAGCCAGTGAGATGTGGCCACTCAACACGACTGACTGCGGGTGTTGGCAGGAGGGTGGGTGGGGGTGGGTGCCCTGTCCCACAAACTCAGGGAGGTGCAATGGGAAACTCCTGAAGTGCAACCTGTTCAGCCTGGAGCTTCTAGAAAGGACCAGGACTCAGAGTGGGTGGGAAGAGTGCCCAGGAGTCCTGCTGGCTGTGCAGGCAATGAGAGGGAATCCAGTCATTCATTTGCTCACTCAGCGGCTCCGGGGCTGCCCATCACACTCCAAGTAGGAGTTCCTTGCCACAGCCTACAGAGCCCTGCAATTCCACCACCCCCCGCATTCCCACCGCAGGCCCAGCTTTTCGTTACCCTCCATCTTGGACCTCATTCCCCCCATTCTAGCCTCGACCCCCTTGAGCCGCTCTGGCCTTCCTGCTGCTCTTCCCTGAGCCCCACCCTTAGCCCCCGGCCTTGCTGAGCCCTGTGCCTGGAGGTCCCGCAGCCCTTCCCTGGCTCCTGTGCTGCTTCTGGACCTCTGCTCAAATGCTGCCCCACAGAGGCCCTCGCTGCCCACACCTGCCCTTTCTCTCCGTCCCTTCACCCTTTCGCCATCCACAGAGCACAGGGCATTCTGTATTTGTTTAACATGCCTCCCCACCATGAGGTATAAGGTGCACAAAGGGGGACTTGGCCTTGTTTGCAGCTGTTGCCTGGGGGCCGTCCCAGGGACTGGCATGTAGTCGGTGCTTAATAAATGCTTGTGAACTGGAAAGATGCAGCAAGAGAGGCAGAATCAGCCTCCTAACCTTAAGTTAACCCTCACCCTGCCCCATGGAACCAATGGGATAGCAGAGAGGTGGGTCTTAAACAAGGATATGAAAATAAATTTAGAACTACGAAATATGACAAGCATTCAGAAAGAAGAGACAAGAACTGAATCGTGGGTTCTAGAAGGAATCTCTGGGTGTGTGGCATTTAAATTGAGTCCCAAGTGGTGAGAAGGAGCTGGTCCTTCCAGGGCTGGAGAAGAATCTTCTCGGGCTGAGCGCGTGCCTGCCCATAGCCCGGCAATTCCACTGCTAGGTACGATCCGCCCAGCAGAAACGCACATTCACCAAGCATGGCATCCTAAATACTCCTGGCAGCAGCATTCGTCATGGCTCAGCCCTGGGAGCTGCCCAAGAGGATCTGCAAACCGTGGTGTGTCCCAGAGTGGACTACAATGCAGTGAGGGCAAACAGCCAGCACTACACCATACAACACGATGACTCTCACAAGCACGGTGAGTAGAAGAAGCCAGCTATTTAAAAGAAAGTTCTGCCTGGTTCCACTGAGCAAATCTACAGAACAGGCAAGCCCCATCGATGCTGCTGGAATCAGCATCGGGGTCACCCTTTGTGAGGGGTGGTGACAGGGAGGCTGTGATGGGCGGCCTTTGGGGTCCTGGGTGTGCCCTGCACCTTGAGACAGGTGCTGGTCACACAGATGTGATCAGTTTGGAGGCCTGAGCACTTTTCCTCGCACGTGTTGTACATCAAGAAAGCCAGAAGATGACGATTCCCTTTGGGCCCCCTGAGGACAGTGGAGGGGCTTCCAGTGGGGGCAGAGGGGGGCCTGTGAGACAAGAGCTGGGGCTCCTTCACCCCCATCTGCCCCTGCACGGGGGGGCATGGTGGGCACCTGTGCCCCTGGCCTGGCTCCTGCACGGGCTGGTGTCCCAGAGCCCTTCACCCCACGCCCACCTCACTGCCCGGCCCCCCTGAAGCCAAGCCAGTCAGGGGAGAGGCTCCTTAGAGAAGCCTGCAGCTGTGGGACAGAGCGCCACAAACCCCGAGACAGAAGCCAGCCAGCCAGCTTGGGAACTGATGAGTTCCTGATGAGTTTGCACGATGTGCTTTAAGGCTGCCAAGTAGGAAAGAAATGAAGATGGGAGAGGCTGAAGAAAGCATTTCGCTCCCCCCATCCCCACCCAGGAGTCCCTGGGGCTAATTTCTGAGCAAGAGGCAGCGCCCTCCAGTGAATTTGGGAGGGGAGCAGCCAGCCTCACCACCCAGGGGCACAGTTTGGTCCAGTCCCGGAGGCTCATTGAATTCCCAATGAGATGGTGCCTTCTGCTTCCTCCCAGAGAGGCACTCGCCGCCCGCTAGGGAGGGGCCCTGGAAGTTGAAGTTATTTATAGTCAAAGTTTCTCTTTGTTTATATTAGCTCTTCCATTTGGTGTCAGAAATGTGCATTTCAGGGACTTTCTGGAGTTTTCTTCTGGACTGGGGAATGGGGTGAGGAGGGGGCTGCTTTCGCACACACCCATTTTAGCCCGGCCCACCTTTCATTACAGGCCTCTCCACACTGACCTTGCATGTATTTTAAGTTGGTATTTAGGTTTGGCATTTTGAAAGAAAAGTTAGCATAAATTTTCATTTATAATATCGTGAATCCAATTTGCCTGTTTAACCAGTTAATAATATCGGCTTCTTGGTGAGCACACTCCTGCTGTCCCTCTGTGTGCTTGGGGACTCCGTGCAGGTGCAAGGAAGTCTGCTTAGGTGGACCAGGTAAGGCGGGGCTGGGCGGGGCTGGAAAGGCTGGACTGGACTTGCTGGGGCTCATCTGAGCTCTGGTTTGATACTGAAGTGGAGGCTGGAGCTGAGGATGGTGCCAGCCTGAGGCAGAGCTGGGCTTGGCGTGAGCACAGCAGGTTGATCTCCACTCCCCCAAGCATCTGGATTTTTAAAGTATCAATATAAAAGAAAGAAAAACAATAAACAAAAGCCCTCAGGGCTGGGGAAGTGGGAAGATGGCATTAGCATAGAGGCAAAAAACGGGATCTAACGGCAAATGAGAAATCGGGTGCCAAAGAACACAAGACGAATGCGAAAGGTGACTCAGCGCCAGTGGGAAGCCAGTGTGGACTCGCAGCGCAGGTGCAGATGAGGCACTTTCTTGGGATTCGACCTTGCCCGAGTTCAGGGTGGCAGGCCGAGGGTCCTCAAGCCCCCAGCAGAGACCACAGCCCTCCACAGGCCTAAGCACCTGCTGGAAACTTTCCAGACCCATCTTCCGCCACCCTCCCCCAGCACTTTCCTAATTGACAGATGTGAAGCCGTACTTGAGTGATAAAGATATTTCACTGCTGCCTTTTTATCGGGGTAACCCATTTTAGGGTTTAATTCCAGGGTGGGGGCGAAATGACCTTGTGTTGGGCAAATGCTTGCTTCCACAGCGCCTCCCCTCCAGCTGAGGCGTCTTCACCCAAATGCTAATGTCCTGGCTGCTGGCTGATTTACACTGGCCCTCCTCGGCAGGTTTGCTTTGCAGAAGGTTTGCTTTGCAGAAGGTTTGCTTTGCAGAAGGTGTTTGGCATTTCGCAGCCTTGCCTCTCAGGCCTGGAATGAGACTTAGCAAGTACACTTCCAAGGCAGACGCTAAGCATTATTTAGAGTTTGCTCTCTAGCTGACACAAGTGGGCGCATACAGCATCCTTAACTGACGGAGTAAAAAACCTAATCAGGAAGTGTGTGCTCCAGGAGACTCACAAAACAGACTGCCATTGCAACACGAGTCAATCGACAAATCAGTCCATACTATCGAGCATCCTCCCTCCCCATCCCTCCACCCACGCCAACTCAGTTCAGCTCCGACTATGTGCTGTGAAGAATTCAAACGTAGGGTCAGATTTCCAAAGAGTTCAGGATCTCCCAGGTTACTCACATTAACTAGTAAGTGGTTCAAGGCATTGGACCATTTAGCCCAATGTAGGCGGCAGGGAGGCAAAGAGAATTTGGCCACAGACAGGAGCAGATGCTTCTGGGGAGAAAGAGATGATTGTGGAGGTGACAGACTGGGCAGTCACCTGGCCTGGTCGCTCTCACCTGTGCTAACTCTGTGGGCTCTTCCCCTCCACCCTCGAACCTCATTTTCTCTCCTGTACAATAGAGCTAACGACACCCAGCTTCCAGGGTTCTTTTAAGGCAATGGAGGTGACCTGGGAGGAGGGACAATGCAATCAAGCCTTGGGGGCAGAGGTGGACGGGAGTAGGATAAGGAATCATTCCGAAATGCCAGCGTGTGGCAAGGTCAGCCACAGCCAGTGACTCTGCAGGGGTATTTGCATCCCACCCCTGGAGGCTGAGCCCCAGCTAGGGGTATCCCGTGCCCCGCATACCCGGCTTACAGGGTGCCATCTCCCTCAGAAGCAGGATTCCGCCGCTGAGAGTGCAGACCCTCCTCTGCCTCTATATATTGCTCGAAAGGCATTCTGAGGCCAGGAAACGGTATGTCTAACGTTTTCCTTATCGCGTGTACCTGTCAGCCTAGTCACCAAATAGCTCTAAGTGCTCCCCGGTGTCCCCGTCACTGCAAACTCCTTCCGGGATGCACTTTTCAAGGGCACACGTTTGGAGCACAGGGGGCCTTGGAGACAGTGACAAAGGAGCTGGCTAGAAAGCTGGCCTTGGGAAATGTGGAGTTTTTCCTGCTCTTCTTTGTTTGAGGCATCTTTGCATTCAGTGAAATACTCAAGCTTTAAGCACGGCTCTCTGAATTCCTACTCTGATCTACCTGTGCAGTCGCCACCCTGTCAGGGTATGGGGCATTTCTCCTTGTCCCCTCCCAGGCAATAGTCCCGGCCCACTCCCCAACTCTGGCTACCCAGAGGCAACCAGTATTCCGATTTCTTTTACCGTAGATCAACTTTGTCTGTTTTTGAGCGGCATATAAATGGAATCATACAGATGTATTCATTTGCGCCTGGCTTCTTTCACTCAACATAATACTTTTGAGAATCCTCCATATTGTCGTATATATCAACAATTTGATATTTATTTCCTTTCTGAATAATATTTCATTCTATGAATTTGCCTCAATCTGTTTCTCATTCTCTTATTGACAAGCATTTGAATGGTTTCCAATGTGGAGCCTTATGAACAAAGCTACTACAGACATGCTCGCGCCTGCCTTTTGGGGGACGTCTCATTTCTCTTGGTTCACCTAAAGGTGAATCTCCGGGTCGTGTGGCGACCGAATGCTAAGCTCTGTAGGGACTGTCAAAAGTCCCCCAGTGGCTGTGCCATTGCACACCAACCCCAGTGCTTGCTGAGAGCTCCAGTTGGCCCACACTCTTGCCAACGCTTGATTTTGTCAATTTAAACAAACTTTCACCATTCTCGTTGGTGCGTAGTGGTAACTAGTTGTGGTTTAATGCACCAAAAAGGCGGGTTTTTAATTAAGTTTAGTTGCTCCCACCTGGGGTGCTCTGTGGGAAAAGTAAAACAAACAAAAGCAACCACTTACTGCCCCCCCGTGAGGCAGCCGCGCGGCCGGAACGAACAGAGAGGTGAATGGGGCTTTCGCAGCTAGCACAGAGGTTACCTGAGAAAGACAAGCCACGGGCAGCCGTGCCTGGCGGGAAGTCTCAAGGTTTGGTCTCAGCCCAAGCCTGCGGGGAGGGCCCAGGTGCCTGGAGGGCTGGCAGCGGCTTCGACGTATTCGATGGGTGGACACGTCAACCCGCGCGGGCTGGGTGGGGCTGCGACTCTCCAGAGGCCGGGAAGGGTGGCTGCGGGCGCAGGGAAAGGCCGGGAAGGGTG
>JAKSZT010054277.1:2496381-2615351 GCA_026826555.1 Tolypeutes matacus | reverse complement strand
AGGCCGGGAAGGGTGGCTGCGGGCGCAGGGAAAGGCCGGGAAGGGTGGCTGCGGGCGCAGGGAAAGGCCGGGAAGGGTGGCTGCGGGCGCAGGGAAAGCTGCTCTGACTGAGTGTCCGGCGGCTGCCGCTGCTGCCCACCCCCAATGTCTCCCGCTACAAATCCCCAAACGCAGGGAGAGGTCAGCTTGCCGGTCAAGGCCCCGTCCAGGGCACCCCCTCGGCTCCTCTAGGGAGCATGGAAAACTGAGCTGCCGATCCTCGTTGCTGCCTGCCTGAGGCTCACGCTCACGGGCCCCCACAAAGGGCACTTTCAAGCCCTCCCGATAATAATTCTGAAAACGCCGGCGACGGCGACGACGATGGCCCTTTCTGGATTGCTTACTACCGGCCGCCAAGTGGGGAGTAAGAGCTCCATCTACGGAGGGTGAGCTGAGCTAGGGTTGGGGAACTGGCCCGAGAGGCGTGGGGCTTGAACCTCCAAGTGCCTTGTGGGGAGGCAAGAGACGGCGGTGAGAGGCTACTTAGCTGCACCCCACCCCATCCTTGGAGGAATTCATGAAGCGTGCCTGCGGGCAGCACAGGCAATGGCGCTGCCGGGACCTCCATGTGCAGGGAGGGCGTGCTCAGAAGCTGCAGAGGCCAGGAAGCAGCCAGGAGAGCAGAGACTGGCAGGCCAGGAGGAGGCGGAGGGGGCTCGGGAAGAAAAAGAATGTTTGGGGTGTGAGTCATGGCAGGAAAAACAATGGAAGCCAGAGGTGAGCATGGCGTGGGAGTGTGTGGCCTGGCTAAGAGGCCTCGGATGCCAGGCACAGGGGCCTGGACCAGAACTGACAAGAAATTGGAGCACAATTAGCGATGCTGGGGCACAAACACACATGACTGTTTAGGGATAGGATGAAGATATTCTGCATTTACCATCTTTATTAACTCTTTGCACACATGTTTATTGAATTCTGCTCTCTGCAAGGTGTTGGGAATACTGTTCTAAAAGATAATCCCAGGGAAGCGGCTGTGGCTCAATCAGTAGTGCTCCCGTTTACCATGTGGGAGGCCCCGGGTTCGGTTCCCGGGGCCTCCTGGTGAAGGCAAGCCCGCCTGCGCGGCGTGGTTAGCTGACCCAGCGAGCACAAGCAGCAAGGGGGGATAAATGAATAAATAAATAAAATCTTTAAAAAATAAAAAAATAAAATAAAAGATAATCCCGGTTCCCTGTCTTCTTGGAGTTTATATTCTAGTGGGGACAAAGACGATACACAAACAAATTTGAAAGGAAAATTGGGGTGGGCAATGGCTAGAGATGGTGGAGAGAGGCTACCTAGCTGAGGTGGCAGGAAGGCTCATTCAAGGAAGTGGCATCCGAGTTGGGACAGGAAGATGAGGAAGAGCCAAGTCTGTGCAAAATGGAGGGACGGTGCTCTTGCTGAGGGAACATAAGGTGCAAAGGCCCTGCAGCAGCACTGGGTGAGATGAGGGGGTCTGGCTCTGACCCAGTTCAGTGGGAGACTGGGAGGATGCCCCTTCTCTCTCTTCAACTAGGGATGGTTCTTGGAATTCTTTCCAGCCATCAGACCCCCGAGTCCTATATGTCTATGTCTTGGGGAGTTTGAAACAGAGATTTAGAAAATGAAACATTATAGTGGGTTTGAGGTAAGCTGTGTGCTGTGGATCAATAAAATGGAGAAACTGGACATGATTTGAGTTCAAGGTCACAGGAGCAAGTAGAGAAATGGTGTTAAGACCCGTCCTGGACTCAACGAGTAGGAACAGGAGAGCGGGGAAGGTTCTGGGGCTGCTTTTAGCATTTGCCCTTTGTGATGAACGAGCTGGGGGCGAGACCAACAGGGCTGAAAGCTGAAGACCTAGCAAACCGGCGTGGTGTCTGGGCAGCAAGTCGTCGCAAGGGCTTCTGTGGGACACCTGGGATCGTGCGCTTTGGGGTCCAGATAAGGCGGCGTCAGCCCAGAGCGGCCCGTTCTGCTTCTAGCCTTTAAGGCAAAATCACATTGCTCAGGAAATCTCAAGCTGGCAAAGAAAATCAGACCTTGCTGATTTAAGACGGGCAGCTCGTGTGCTTCCCCATTTAACTGTCTCGGCAGCCCAAGAGATCAGGATTCTCCCCATTGTAGGGGAGTCTTAGCCATCAGTGGAGTGTTGAAGGCCGTGATCACACAGGGTGTGTTATTTTATGCCATATTAATATGCATTACATGAGAAATGCATTCACATGGGAACGACTTGAAGTGACAGCAAAGGTGTCGGTGAGAATCAGTCTCTACGCCTTCCTGGTCCTCCAGATGACAATGCCTAGGGCATCCTTCCAGAGGATCCACGCACACGCATGTTCCACTCACACTGATGCATGTATGGCCCTCTTTTTACTTTTCATGCAAACAGCCTCAGCTAAAGAGCACTTTTCAGCACCTTGCTTTTCTCAATTAACCAGATATTTTGGAGACAGTTCCACATAAGCACAGATGGATTTGACTCATCCTTTGTGACGGTTTGTTGCTTTGCATGAGTGAGCCATAACTTCTAGAGTCATCTGTAGCGTTTCCAGATTTTTCCCTGTGCCCTTGGGCAATGTGTGAGTGTATATATGTCTATTGGACATGCCAACAAAGGGTGTGTCTGTTTTTAATGTGAACGCACATTGCCAAATGGCTCTTAAGGAGTTGTCCCAGCTCCACTCCCATCAGCAATGTTAAGTGTGTCGGTGTGAACACAGAATGTTGTCATACTCTGGGATCGTGACAAATCTGATAGATGCTCATTTGCATCGCTCTGATGATGCAGGAGGTTCGGCAACTTTTCATATATTTCCGAGGCCAACTGTAATTTCCTTCTCAGTGACTTGGCTGTGACTTGGCTGTTCATTCTTCAAAGACACGTCCTTGGCATGAGCCCGTCCTGCTCCTCCGCTCTCCCTGAATGGGGCTGCGGGGTGGGCATGGTGGCCTGGGGGTGGCAGCAGTCCTGGACACTCAGGCCGGCATTGCATCTAACTCTGCCTGATCTTGTGCAAGGCACTGGATCACCTACAGACATGGTTTCCTTTAGAAAGACAGGCTTAGAGCAGCTAATCTTAAGAATCTGGGAATCTCTGGTTATCACCCAGCCAGTCTGTGGCTGGCAGTTTGCTATCTACTCAGAAGGAAATTCATCTGAGCTGCAGCAGAAAGAATTTAATTTAGATACTGTGGAAAACTTCCTGATGTCTCAGGATATTAAATTCTGGAGTGAATGACGACGATCTGGGGCAGAATCTCTCGTTAATACAAGGAATTGTGAAAGCAAGGTAGACTCGTTCATCCTGAATGGAGAAGTCTCATTCTGGCCCTGAGATGGAAGTTTAGAGCCAGGGTTCTCTTGAGAGTCTTTGCATGTCTCAGCGTGCGGTAGGTTTAACTTTCTGTGTAGCTTCGTGCCAGGTCTGTTGGTGTGGCCTGGCCCAATGACCGTTTTTGTCCTGAAGTTCACTTATTATCTAATTTCACAATTTGGCTCATCACACATGTTAGGTGCAGACACACTGTCAGGCCGAACTTAATGAATTACTAAAATTAGCATTATTGAAAAAATGAACTACAAGGGAAACTGCTGATTTTAATCAATAGTTCAAGTGAGCATGATTAAAGAATGTCAAAACTCGGCAAACCCACCTACAGGGCTCTGCAACGATTCTCTGTGCCTGGCATGTCGAGGGAGCAGAGTGTCCTGGCTCAGGGAACTTTCCAATTAAGAGAAGCAGGAACAATTCTGAGCTCCCAAACTTTGCTTCTTCCAGCTGCTTTGGGTGGACGTGATTCCCAAATGCTCTGCACAGGTTCTTGCCTTCGTCAACAGAGCAGACTCAGCATCACTTTTCGTTTTCTTCGTGAACTCCGGCCCTGCTTTTCATGCTATCTAGTCCGAATGCAGACAAAGGCTGTGGCATTTTGCAGAGTTCTGGGACTTTAGTTTTCGGGGGAACTCGGGTTGTCTAACCTGGCAGAGGCCAAGACAGCCTCCCTGCAGGAGCCCAGAGCAGCCGGGAGATGCCACGCACACGAGCCAGGGGTGCGGTGCAGGCCCTTCCGCCCTCCACCCCTCCCACGCTTTACCTCTAGGATTTGCAGGCAAAGCGAGCAGATATGTTCCCTGCCCTCATGAAGCTTGAACTCCAATGTGTGACAGACATGAAACATAACAGCGCAACTAAACATCCCAGTACAGCCGGGGAAATGCACAGGTCCCAGGAAACAGAAATGCAGGGTCGGGTGGGGGACCTGTTTAATAGCCACTTCACCAGCTGACATTTTCCTGGAATTGGGCCACAAAGCCACCTCTGCTTGGCCCGTAATGTGATCCCGGGAGATTTCAAGCTCCCCCGGGAGCTGCCGGCAGAGCCTCTGTGAGCCTGGAAATGGCCGCTGAGCACTTTGCTTGGAGTAAATGGGTCCTTGGATGGGCTCTGGCCGCTCCAACCAGCTTTGAGAGCATCAGAGCGGCGGCTACTGCTGATGGGGGAGCACACAGCTCTCCTCCAGGAGCACGGAACCTCAGCTCTGGCTTTATCCTCAAGACGCCCTGCAGGCACCGGGGGTCTGAGCCGGGAATCCCAGGCACAGCTCCTCACCTTTGCAGGACTTCTATTCCCTGATGCCATTACAGGTGTGGAGACGACTCAGGGAAGAGCCTGGTAATTAACCAGAGGATTCCATCCAGGCCCTTGGAGCAAGGAGGGTGCAAGGAAGCTCTTCCGACCCAGAAGAGAGAATTCTTCCTCCGCTGTCCAGGGAAGGAGGCATGGGGGATGGCACCCCCTGCTTGCGCGTCCCCTGCTCTCCACAGGAGCCGAGGAGGCTCAGGGCTGACGCCCTGGGCAGGGCCAGATGGTGGCTGCCCTCGGGGAGCTGGGGAGAGAGCAGGCATCATGAGCAGAGAAGCAGAACCCAGGCAAGAAAACCACGCCAGCCTCACGAGCAGGGTGGAGAGGCAGGGGAGCCATATTCTGATGGGAGGCGGTAAGAGAAAGTTCCAGAAGAGATGTTCCCCAGGGTGAGACCAGCTCCTCTGCTTTCTTTGCATCACATCTATTAAGCGCCCGTGTGTGCTAGCGTTGTGCTAAAGGCTTTGGAGGTGTAGCTGGGCCGAGTCAGGTCCACACACCTTTTTTTTTTTTTTTAAAGATACTTAGATAAAACAAATGTCACACACAAAACATAGGAGGTTCCCATATGCCCCACTCCCCACACCTCCCACATTTTCCCACATTAACAACATCCTTCATTAGTGTGATACATTCATTGCAATTGATGAACACATTTTGGAGCATTGCCACTAAGTGTGGATTAAAGTTTACTTTGTGTTTACTCTCTCTCCCACCCGATTCTGTAGGTTGTGGCAAGATATATAATGGCCTGCATCTGTTGTTGCAATGTCATACAGGACAATTCCCAAGTCCCAAAATTGCCCCATATTACACCTGTTTTTCCCTCTCCCTGCCCTCAGAGCCTCCATGGCCTCAACAGCAATGATATAATTTCTCCCCTTGCTAGAATCACAATAAGTCTGTAGTAGACCACCAGTGAGTCTGCTTTAGTCCATCGTTCATTCCCCAGTCGTGAGGATTCGGGGATGGTGATGCCCACTCAGCCTCTAATTGAGAGGGGGCTGCGTTCCCACAGGGCTTATGGATGGGACTGTCTTGCTTGCAGTTGTAGACTCTCTCAGTTCCTTGGTATGGTAGTTGTCCATCATCACCTCCATGTTAGTTGCAACAACATACATATCATGGGAGTTCCAGAATGAGAAGAGAAAGGAAAAGGGGCAGAAAGAGTATTTGAGGAAATAATAGGTGAAAGATTCCCAACTCTCACAAAAAAAATTAACTTACAGGTCCAAGAAGCGTACCATACCCCAATCAGAACAAATCCAAATAGACCTACACCAAGACACATACTACTCAGAATGTCAAATGTCAAAGATAAAGAGAAAATTCTCAGAGCAGCAAAAGAGAAGCAAACGATCACGTGCAAGGGAAGTCCAGTGGTATGATAAAATAAGAAACAAAGAGAAAAACTGCCAGCCAAGAATTCTTTATCCAGCAAAACTGTCATTCAAATATGAAGATGAGTATAAAATTTTCACAAACAAACAGAAACTAAGAGAGTTTGCATAAAAGAATCCACCTTTGCAGGAAATATTAAAGGAAGCCTTAGAACCTGAAAGAAAAAGACAGGAGAAAGAGTCTTGGAGGAGAGTATAGAAGAAAGAATAGGGGGGCAGATGTGGCTCAAATGGTTGGGCATCCGTCTGCCATATGGAGGGACCTGGGTTCTATCCCCGGGACCTCCTGGTAAAATAAAATATATATATATATATATAGAAGACACATGGGCTGCCAGCCTCTGTGTGCTGGTGAGCCGCCAGGCCCAGGGAGCTATGCAGCAAGATGATGACATAACAAGAGAGAGACGCAGGGGAGAGACAAGATGAGATGCTCCAAAAACAAGGAACCAAGGTGGCGCAGGTGGCAGGACACCTCTCTTCTACATCAGAGGTCTCCAGGATCGAATCCTGGTGAAGACTGGAGGAGGAAGATGAGAAGAGATGGCAGGAAACAGACACAGAGAATTGCCCAGCGAATGGACACAAAACAGCAAATGGGGAAGGGGGGGTTTAAAATGGATAAAGTAAATAAATAAATCTTAAAAAAAAAAAAAGAAAGAAAAAAGAAAGAAAGAATAGCAGAAAGGATAACCAAAAGAGTAAAAAAAACCAGACAAAAACAAGATGACATATGAAAACTAAAGAATAAAATGGAGAAAGTGAATAGTGCATTTATAGTAATATCATTGAATGTGAATGGATTAAACTCCCCAATCAAAAGATACAGCCTGATAGAATGGATTAAAAAGCATGAGCCATCCATATGTTGCTTACAAGAAACTCACCTTAGACCCAGGGATATAAACCGGCTGAAAGTGAAAGGTTGGAAAATGATACTCCATGCTAATAGTAACCAGAAAAGAGCAGGGGTAGCTATACTAATATCAGACAAAACAGATTTTAAATGCAAAAAAGTTATAAGAGATACAGAAGGCCATTATATATTAATAAAAAGGATGATCCACCAGGAAGATATAAGTCATAAATATCTACGCACCTAGCCAGAGTGCCCCAAAATATATGAGACAAACTCTGGCAAAACTGAAGGGAGAAATAGACATTTCTACAATAATCGTTGGAGACCTCAACACCCCTCTCACATCATTAGATAGAACAACTAGACAGAAGATCAACAAGGAAACAGAGAACTTGAACAATATGATAAACAAGTTAGACCTAACAGACATATACAAAACACTGCATCCAAACTCAGCGGATTATACATTCTTCTCAAGTGCCCATGGATCTTTCTCCAGGATAGACCACATGTTAGGTCACAATACAGCTCTCAATAAATATAAAAAGACTGAAATTATACAAAGCACCTTCTCAGATCGTAATGGAATGAAACTAGAAATCAGTAATAGACAGGAAAAAAGTAAATTTGAAAATGTGTGGAGACTGAACAACACATCCCTAAATAACTGGTGGGTCAAAGAAGAAATTACAGGTGAAATCACTAAATATATTGAGACAAATGAAAAAGAGAACACAATGTATCGAAACCTATGGCATACAGCAAAGGCAGTCTTGAGAGGGAAATTTATAGCCCTAAATGCCTATATTAAAAAACAAGAAAGAGCTAAACTCAAAGATTTAACTGAACAACTAGAGAACTGGAAAAAGAACAGCAAACCAATCCCAAAGCAAAAAGAAGGAAAGAAATAATAAAGATTAGAGCAGAAATAAATGAAAATGAGAACAGAAGAACAATGGAAAAAATCAACAAAACCAAAAGCTGGTTCTTTAAGAAGATCAATACAATTGACTTAACAAAGAAAAAAAGAGAGAAGATGCAAATAAATACAATCAGAAATGAAAGGGGGTAAGTTACAAATGACCCCACAGAAATAAAAAGAATCATAAGAGGATATTATGAGAAACTATATGCCAACAAACTAGACAACCTAGATGAAATGGACAAATTCCTAGAAATGCACAACCAACCTACACTGACGCAACAAGAAATACAAGAACTTAACAAACCAATCACATCTAAGGAGATTGAAACCGTCATCAAAAATCTCCCAGCAAAGAAAAGTCCAGGACCAGATGGCTTCACAGGTGAGTTCTACCAAGCATTTTGAAAAGAATTAACACCAATCCTGTTTAAACTTTTCCAAAAAATCGAAGAGGAGTGAAAATTACCCAACACATTTTATGAAGCGAACATCACCCTAATACCAAAGCCAGATAAAGCTTCTACAAGAAAAGAAAATTATAGACCAATCTCTCTAATGAACATAGATGCAAAAATTCTCAACAAAATACTTGCAAATCGAATCCAACAGCATATCAAAGGACTTATACATCATGACCAAGTGGGATTTATTCCTGGCATGCAAGGCTGGTTCAACATAAGAAAATCAATCAATGTAATTCACCACATTAACAAATTGAAGGAAAAAAACCACATGATCATCTCAATAGATGCAGAAAAGGCATTCAACAAAATCCAGTACCTGTTTTTGATAAAAAACACTTCAAAACATAGGAATAGAAGTTAAATTCCTCAATATGATAAAGGCATTTATGAAAATCCCACAGCCAACATCACACTCATTTCCCTCCTTAGAGGGAAAGCTTTCCCTCTAAGATGGGGAACAAGACAAGGATGCCCACTGTCACCATTGTTATTCAAAATTGTACTAGAAGTTCTAGCTAGGGCAGTTAGACAAGAAAAAAAAAAAAATTAAAGGCATCCAAATAGGAAGAGAGGAAATAAAACTCTCGCTGTTTGCGGATGACATGATCCTGTACTTAGAAAATCCTGAAGTATCCACAACAAAGCTACTTGAACTAATAAATGAGTTCAGCAAAGTGGCAGGATACAAGATCAACACAAAAAAAATCAGTAATGTTTTTGTACGCTAGTACTGAACAACCTGAGGAGGAAATCAGGGGGAAAATTCCATTTTCAATAGCAACAAAAAGACTCAAATACCTAGGAGTTAATTTAACCAAAGATGGGAAACAGATGTGGCTCAAGAGGTTCGGCATCCGTCTACCATATGGAGGGACCAGAGTTCTATCCCCAGGACCTCCCAGTTAAAAAAAAAAAAAAGAAATTTAACCAAAGAAGTATAGGACTTATATGCAGAAAACTACAAAACACTGCTAAAAGAAATTTTAAAAAACCTAAACAAATGGAAAGACAGTCCGTCTTCTTGGATTGGAAGAATAAATATCGTGAAGATGTCAATCTTACCCAAACTGATTTATAGATTCAATGCAATACCAATCAAAATCCCAACAGCTTACTTTACAGAATTAAAGAAGGCAATTACCAAATTCATCTGGAAAGGTAAGTGCACCCAAATAGCCAAAAGCATTCTAAAAAAGAAGAGTGTCGTGGAAGGAATTTCACTGCCTGACCTTGAAGCATATTACAAAGCTACAGTGGTCAAAAGAGCATGGTATTGGCATAAAGATAGACACATCGATCAGTGGAATAGAATTGAGAACCCAGAAATAAACCCTCACCTATACAGTCAACTGGTTTTTGACAAACCTACTAAGTCCATGCAAACGGGGAAAAAAAACAGTCTCTTTAACAAATGGTGTTGGGAGAACTGGATATCTATAACCAAAAGAATGAAAGAGGACCCCTATCTCACCCCCTATACAAGAATCAACTCAAAATGGATCAAAGATATAAATATAAAAGCCAGGACCATAAAACTACTAGAAGAAAATGTAGGCAAACATCTTCAAGACCTTGTAGCAGGTGGTGTTTCTTGGACCTTACACCCAAAGCACGTGCAACAAAAGAAAAAATAGATAAACGGGACCTCCTCAAAATTAAACATTTTTGCACCTCACAGGACTTTGTCAAAAGGGTGAAAAGGCAGCCAACTCAACGGGAAAAAATATTTGGAAATCACATATCTGATAAGGGTTTAATATCCAGGATATATAAAGAGATGTTACAACTCAACAATAAAAAGACAAATGACCCAATTAAAAAATGGGCCAAAGACTTGAATAGACATTTCTCTGAAGAAGAAATACAAATGGCAAAAAAACACATGAAGAAATGCTCAACATCACTCATGATTAGGGAAATGCAAATCAAAACTACAATGAGATATCATTTCACACCTATCAGAATGGCCACTATTAAAAAGACAGAGAACTACACGTGTTGGAGAGGATGTGGAGAGATAGGAACACTTCTTCACTGTTGGTGGGAATGCAGGATGGTACAGCCACTATGGAGGACTGTTTGGCAGTTCCTAAAGAAGCTGAATATAGACTTGCCACGTGACCCTGCAATACCACTACTGGGTATATACCCAGAAGAACTGAGAGCAGTGACACGAACAGACATCTGCACACCGATGTTCATAGCCACATTATTCACCATTGCCAAAAGCTGGAAACAACCCAGGTGTCCATCAACAGATGAATGGATAAACAAACTGTGGTCTATTCACACGATGGAATATTATGCAGCTGTAAGAAGAAATGAAGTCGTGAAGCATATGGCAACATGGATGAACCTGGAGGACATTATGTTGAGTGAAGCAAGCCAGACACAAAAGGACAAATACTGTATGAATGTGTTATGAACCAAATATATTTTGTAACATATTGTTTGGTTCAAAAAAAAATTTTATATGTATCCATTACATTTAATTGAGAAATGTATATATTTATTCATCTGTGTTTACTTTTTAGTTTTTAATTGTTTATATTTTCAATTAGTAAATGTACAAAATAAAGTAAAAAAAAAAAAGTATGAGAAAGCATCTTATGGCGCATCATACCTGTGACTTCATGGATATGTTTTGCTTCAGAGTAGGTTAAATTTCAAAAAGCTAATCCGTGTAATGTCAATTTAGGGGGGAAATACTTGTAATCAATATTTTGGGTGAATGAGGACATGGCTCAGACCAGAGAGCCGTGGGCAGGTGCCTGAACCATGGAGACCCCAGGGCCGAAGGGTGACAGTTACTGAGAGGTCAGGGCCTTCCAGCCGTAGTCTGGCTGAGCCCAGAGTCGAAGCCGTGGGTCCCTGGGCCTTGCTTCCTCCCTGGGGCATGGGGACCAGCGCTTGCTCAGGGGGCAGCACCCCTTCTTCTGGGCCTCACCCCTCCAGTCCTCCCTGGGTGCCCTCTGCACAGCTGAGAGCAGGGAGCCTGCAGGGGTTCACTTGTGTTTCCTAGAAAAATCAGCAGAACCCAGGAAACACCTATGGAAGGGACAGCAAGGGGTCTGGGTGGAGGGTCAGAGGGCAGCTTTGGAGCACAGCCTGGGGGTAATCCCAGATTTTGGGATGAGGCCTGAGGATCCATTCCAGGCTTGGCCCCCATGCCAGGTGGTCTAGAGCCAGCCCAGCCACATTCCTGAGCCCAGGCTCGGGGACGGTCCTGTCTGCCCCACGTGCCTCCCTGTGCTGCTGGGGGGTTTGGGCAGAGGGACAGGGTACCCCCAGTGCCAGCCTCCCGTCGGGGGGCTGTGAGCTCATGCTGCGGTGCTAAGAGACTACGTAGCCCCCAGAAGTGTGCGCTCAGGGCTCCTCTTTACTCGGAGGAGAACCTGGAAACTGGAAGGGGCTGGGGTTTTTAGCCAGTCCTTTGGGTATGGCCAGAGTCTGACTCCAGAAAGACCTTCCTGGGTGGGCACAGCTATGGGCAAAGCCCGAGGCAGTAAGGCCGGTCCCCCTTGATGGCTCTTTAGCTGTGGGTGGGTCAAGGACACCAACAGCAAACACCTCTGGTGCCTCCCACGGAGGCCCAAAGTGCAGGGAATAGGAAAAAGGCGACACCTGCTCCCTGGCACCTCCTCTGTCCCACCAGGGCAGCTGGAGAGGACAGGATCCTCAGGGGGCTGAGGGGGCAGGCAGTCACAGCCTCTGACGAGCAGCAGCTCCCTGCCCTGCTCTCAGGCTGAACGCCCGGGGCCCCCACACCCCTGCGACAAGGAGGTGAAATAACAGCTTCCACCGAAGAGCCCATTCAAGAATCTATTACGGCATTAGGTTTGTCGTGGTAAACAATTGGTTCTTGTGGGGGAAAGAAAAAAATTATATATATATTTAAAGGGAGATTAAAATGGAGCTTAAGCAGAGGCCCGGGGTGCTGGCAAAGCACAGACATTCATTTGCCTCTGGCTTGGAAACCTGGAGCTGTTTGTTCTTTACAGGCAAGAAACAGGTTGTTCTGGGAACTCGTCTTATCCGTGATTTATTGACAACGTTTTGAGAACTAAGTCAGTGGGTAAACGGTCTATGGAGTACCTTGCCTTTGGCCGTGAGAGACCCTGCGGGCAGGGGCTTAGAGGCCCCAGGCTTGCGCGGAGGTCTCCACGCGGAGAGCGCCACGGGGCAGCCTGGCCGGCGGCTGGAAGCCAGGGCTGCGGGAGGGAGCTGGGGCAGCAGCTTGCCCAATGTCCCCAGCCCTGGGGCCCCCAGGGTGGCTACGCTGGGCTGTGGGCCTGTGGTGTGTCGGGGAGGTATCTGCGGATGTCCGTCTGTCTGCAGAATCCCACCCGGCATCTGAGAAGCCAAGCCTGGTCTGGGAAGCTGATTCCACCACGGCAGAGGTTGCTCCGGCTCCTGGGGCCCCCACCCCTTGCAGGGTGGATCTGAAGGCCCAAGCGGGTTCCCGAGGACTAGAAACGGGGTGGGGGGTCTTTATTCGGGAATCTGCTCCCACTCGGCCAGCTGCGGGGTTCTGCTCGGGCTCCCCTGGCCCCACCCTGGGGCCACACGCCACCCTGTCCGGCCCACATACCTCTTAGGTTGCACCCACCATTTAGGGCAAGGGTGCTTCACCTTTTTTGTTCCATGGATCCTTTTGCCAGTCAGGTGAAAACCACAGACCCCTTACTAAGTCCACACTATACTGTGTATTATTTAATAACAAAATCACACTCCACCAACACGTCTCCACAAAAATGATGTGTGTTTTTTAATTTAAATTCAAGCTCACGGACCCCTTGGTAACAATCCCTGATTTAGGGGGTCCTCCCTCCCCATCTCAAACCCCCATGGCTCAGGGCCCCACTGCAGGCCACCCCCTCCAGGAAGCCCTCCATGATTGGCTTCCAGGCTGACAATTGAGCTTCAGCCTGGCTCCTGGTCTCTCCTGTGCCCCCATGAGATGATGAACAAATGTCAGCAGCCCCCCACCTTCCTCATGCTAGGTGCACAGACAGTTTGCCCCTGGCTCAGCCCTCCCCAGTGCACAGGGCCAGGCACGCCAAGGCAGGACTGCGTTTCCCAGGCCACTGGCCCTCATCGACTCTCTACCACAGTGTGCCAGAAATGCCCATCTGAGGACCCCCCCAGAGCCAGGCTCTGGGTGGGGCCCGGGGTCTGCTTTTGACCAAAGCTCCCCCAGCTGAGTGTGGGGTGCACTAGATTCGAGAGCCGCGGACCTGGACAGAGAGCCGTGTCCACCAGCCGCTGCCCAGTTCAGGGGCCTCCTGCCCACACTAGCTCCCTGTGGAGACCTCACCTAGCTGCTCAGGTGTCGTGGCTCCTCCAGGCCCTCACACCTGCCTGGGTGGCCCTGGAGCCACCAGAAGGGCTAGCGAGAGCCCTGGGCCTTGATGGGACACAGCTTTTGCTTCTCCACCCTCAAGCATAGGGGCAAAGCGTGGGGAGGGGAGGGAGCGCAGGAGGGAGAACTTCCCTGTCCCTGGGGCCTCCTCCCCTGGTTTCGGACTTTGTACCCCACAGTCCAAGGGCAGATGAGAGCACCACCCCCCAGGTGGGCTGGGCGGGCTGGCGGGGGCTGGGTTCAGCCTCAGGTGCACGCGTGTGAGCACGCCAGGGTGTTTGCTGGACTCACTGCCTCATACACCAGCTCAGGGCAGCCCCCCACCTCCCACATCCCCCAAGGAGGGCTGGGGGCAAGTTCCTTAGGAAAGCGACAGACAAACCCCAAAGAGATGGCCCCGTTTTCCTTCAGAGAGGCCGGCAGCCTTCACCCTCCCCCCCGGTGGGTCCCCCCCCCCCCCCCCCCCGCCCAAGAGTGCATGTCCTCGGTCACTCTTTGAGGACTGGGGCGGTCACTGTTTCCCTCTCTTGTCCAACATTTGGGCACCTACTTAAACAAATGTCCCCTCCTAGCCTGTCATTCAACTCCACATCCTTGTCCCCAACTTTGAACATGTTCCACAGTCTCACAGAGTCCTAGCGTTGGAAGGGAGGGGGCGGCCAGAGGACCCCAGGTCCAGCCTTGAGGGTCGCGTTCACCAGGCCAGCCTCTCTGCCAGTAGGCGCCACTTCCACGGGCTTCTTCCGACTCCCACGGATGTTATTTCCTTAACGTTTGTCTCTGAATCAATTCCCCCTTTTTAAAAATTAAATGAATTTCTTTACAGAAGATTGGAAGCGGGAAATCGTTATTCCTCGGCATATTAAATAGACTGTAACCATGAACAGAAATGCAATGGAAACAAGACATTTCAAGTTATGAACACCTAGACAGAGACGCTTGGTTCCAAAGGAAGGTTTGCCAGTGCTCAAGAGCTAAAGCCGTATTAGACGGAAACTTTTCTTGATGTAATGAGAAAAATCCAGACACCCGAACCGGAAATAAAACTTCTCCTATGTAACTTGTCATTCCAACAGCACATTTTAGCAAGCTTAGTCCTTCGACCCCCGGGGGGAAACTGAGGCCCTAGTGGTAAAAGGAGCTGCATGAGGCCAAGGGTGAGTGTGAGAGCCGGGGTTCTGGAATCATGCGTGATCTCTTGACCACTCCTTTCTGCTTCATTTGCCATCACTCTGTGCCTCAGTTTCTCTCCATCTCTTGGCCCAGCCTCAGCAGCCGTGGAGGCGGAGGGAAGAGCGGCGGGCACTGCCGCGGCGCCACGCTGGCTGTGGGGTGGGGCTCTCGACTCCCCTCTCCTTTGGCTGAACAGTGCTCCCTCCACGTGTTCACCACCCAAGCCACAGAAACCCAGCCATCCCCGGAGACCTGCTGCTGGAGGAAAAGGATCGGGGCAAATTCCAGCCAGTCCTCCCTGAAAACCAAAGGAAATGTTTGGTTGGAGGGAGCGGCCACCATCAGGAATGTAAATTTTCGTCTGCCTGCGAAAGCCTCTTGCCGGCTTCTTGGCTGCTTGCAGTTCCATTTCTCCCTGTCTCCTGATTGTCCTGGCATTTGGCGAGTGCCCATGTGCCAGCAGGGCAGGGAAAGGCAGACGACCGCCTGATGGTCCATCGCAGCTCTGACCACACAAGGTTCAGAAAGGAGGCTGGCAGGGCTGGGGGTCCGTGGTCTGTTGGAAAATTTGAAGGTCACCCCAATATCACCATTAGTGACCCATCGCTCACTCATGCCACCTCTCTGTGAATCTTCTGAGAATCCCCAAGATCCCTGGACAGCATGAGACGGTGAATAACTTTGTGTTTCTCCAAAGAGGGTTTATCACCCCCCAAGGGTGATGAGAGGGACCCCAGCACAAGGTAAGCCACAAGGATGCACATGGCTAATGGCAGCTCAGGCAGCGGAAGGGGAGAGGACGTTTCCTTCTTTCCTTAGAGAGGGATCGCCCTCCCCCTCACACCTCTGCCACTTTTCATTCTCCGCCAGCAGCACAATTTCTCTTCCGGATCTTGTCAGTGGGATGGAAGTGGGGGGGAAGGTCAGTAAGAGAAGAAGATGAACTGCCCCAAAGTTATTGATTACATGGAAATTAGGTCATTGGATCCCCCCCACCCTTTTTTTTCCTCATGGGAAGCACCAAGGTGGCCGTCAGTTCCTTAAGTGTTTAGGCAAATAGAATAAAGAACGTGAAGAAATCGCTCCCGGGCTGGCTATTAAAAGGAGAATGACTTCAGGTCAGGCGTGGCACTCTGGTGGTCAGGAGAAGCCACACGTCACACGTAAAGGAGTCCAGGAGAAGGAGGGGAAGCCGCGCGGGGGACGGACATCCATCGCCCGGGTTCCGCGGGCCGGGCCAGAACAGGAGGGCGCTGGAAGGGCCATGGCTTTTGAAAGATGACTGGCAGGGAGGAAAGCCGCCCCGGCAAGGAGGGAAGTAAATGTCCTCTGGGTTTCAGGTGTCTTGGGAAGCTTTCCCCAGGGAGATGCAGCCCAAGGCAGGCTCAGGGGAGGTTGTCTGCGGTGGGCATCACTGTCGGGGCGGCTAGGGGCCCACAGCGGTCAGTCCAGCATGGGCACCCAGTTCCCCGGAGGCAGCTGTGGGAGGCAGGGGTGCAGGCGTCCCCCGCCCCAGGCCCCAGCCGTGTCCTACACGACTGCCAGGAGGACCCTTTAAAAGCACGGTGGCCATATCATTCCATTGCTGGAAAGCACTCCAGAGCCCTGTGGGCTCTTTGGGATAATATCCCGTCTCCTGGGTGAGATGTCACCACAACACTACGCCAGCTTCCTGGGCCGCTGCAGCAAACTGCCATGAAACCGGCCGGCGGTTCACAACACAGCTTCCTCTCACAGCTCTGGAGGCCAGAAGGTGGAACCAAGGCGTCCGCAGGGCCCTCCCCCTCCAGAGGCTCCGGGAGGTTCCTCCTCCTTCCTCCAGCGCTCCTTGGCTTGGAGCACCACCTGAGCCTGTCCACCAGGGACACAAGGTCAGGTGGAAGAAGGCTGCAGCCACCTCTACCACCCTGGGAGCAGCAGATGAGGGTGAAGGGGAGGAGGCAGGAGCCTCCCGTGCTTTTTTACGGGCGATAGAAGACTTAATGGTGCTTCTTCATTGGATCAAAGTTGAAACTTGGCAGCAGAAGGTCCCTCCACATCTGATCTTGGACAGGCCACAAAGCTGGGCATGGGTGGTCTCGGGCTGCGCATGCCCACTCTTCCTGTTTCTAATAATGGCACCCCAACTTTCTTCGGGAACCATTCCACCCCTGCTTTCAGCCCATGGGGCTCAGGATGGACCTGACTCCACCACTTGGAAATGGGGTGGGTGCAAAACCCAGGTGGGCAGATCCGAGCCGGTGAGTGATGCAGAGAAGGGCACGTGCCCAGAGCTGGCCACGGAGGGGCAAGCCCAGGATGCCTGCAGAACTCTCATGGACAGTCCTCTCTTTCCCCGGCTGCTGAATGGAAGGTCTGCAGGCCTGCAGGTCTGCAGCCCTTGTGGCCTCCCCGGAGGAGCCCTGGCCTGGCCGTGGCATCTCCCAGAGGAAGGAGGATTTGGGAGGCGGAGTGGGCCCTGGTTCCAATGACATTCCCCACCTGGAGCCAGACGTATCTGGAACATAGCCGGGGCCTGCCAGTTACGTGAGCCAAGAAATTTCCCCCTTTTTGAGTTGAGTTTCTGTCACTTGCAACCAAAAAAGTCCTGACTTAAAGCAGTGACTTAATGCCGGAGCCTCAGTTCCTGAATCTACAGAGCAGAAATAAAAGCAGCACTTATTTTATGGGGTTGTTCTGACTACGATGCTCTGAGAATGTAAGAAGGTAGCTGACTGCACGAAGTTTAATCAGTATTTGTTGACTGAAAAAATGGGAAACCCACCATCTTCAGGAACCTTCTCTTGGTCACTCCAGTTCTAATCTCTCCTTTCTCTGGATCAGTTTATTATTGCTACTACTTTTATTAATCTCTTGGAAGACTCTTACAGTTTACTCAACACGTATTATTTTATTTAGGTTCAGTGTTTGATTTATGGGGCTTTGAATCGGCATCTTGTGTCTCTCTTATTGCTTCAAACGAGACAAGCTCCATGAGTGCAGGGCCCACATCTCATTCCTCACCGGAGCATCAGGTTAAATAGCCCAGGGTGCTGTGAGTCCAAGGTTCTGTTAGGCTTCTTTAGCATTCTGTATCATAACTTAACCCTTACTGAGTGCCCAACAATAGCTTGGCATTGTTCTGTTTATGTTAGTTAGGATACTCACAACTGCCCACAAAAAGAAAAATTCAAACCAGCTTAAGTATAAAGAGGAGTTTATTGACTCACTCATCTGGAAGGTGCAGGGGTATTTCAGCTTCAGGCATGGCTGGATCCAGGAGCTCCGGTTTCATCATCGGGTCTCTGGGAACTCTCTAGGCCCTGCTTGTCTATGTGCTCCTGGTGGCTCCACATGGCCCCAGGCCCACAGGGGAGAAGAGGGTGTCTTCTTCCTGGTCAACTTAGCAAAAGCCTCCGAATTCGCTCTGCTCAGATCGACCTGGGTCATGTGTCAATCCCTGGACCAGGTCTGGTGGACAGGACTATGCGATTGACTTAGGGCTGAGTTGCAGGCCCCCTTGAAGTTCCAGGGTAGGGGAGGGGTCAGCTCCACTCGGACCCCATGGGCTGAGAAAGGGGAACTGGCTCCATTCAGGAACATCAAGATGTAGTTAGAAGAACGAGCAAGGGATGTTGAGTTGCCCAAAATGAAGTGTGTCCTCTGTGGCCCTTTTCAGGCAAATCCTAACCGTGATTTCAGAGGCAGGTAACATCATGGCACGTTTCTCAGATGAGGAAATGAGCCACAGAAAGGTTAAGTCACGCGCTCAAAGGCACACAGTTGATAAGTGGCCAAGAAGACTCCAGTCCAGCTGCAGTATCCTTCGTCATGACCCAAAGAAGAAAATGTGCAGCCAGAGAGGACCACTGCTGCTCCTCTGCTTTCTTCTATCTGTGGCTCTCCCAACAGCAGCACCGCGTCGGACACGCCGTGAGGACTAAAAACACTGCTCAGGGGAGTCAAGGGGTGCCACTGGCTGGCGTTTGTGTAATCGTTTGTTCTTCAGAGGTTCCAAGGACTATACAGCAGGAGCCAACAGCCAGACACATCAATTTTCACTGCAAATTATTTGTATTAATAAATGATATATAAGTTTATGCATCCCCATTAACTAAAAATTATTTATTGCGGCAATTAAAATGAAGTCATGTGAGTGACTGCAATTTTAAGTTCTTGACAAAGCGATAAAGTCCATTAATGTTTCTCTGCCTTGCTGAGGCTCCCTGAAACTGCTGCCAGCAGCGCGGCTGCCCTGCCCGCCACGGACTTTGAAAGTGGCAACGGTGGAGTCCACGGGCCTGGGCCACGTCTGCTCCAAGCCCTTCTAGAGGCAGCTTTCAGTATCTCCTGGCTTGGTTATTGGGGGCAGATTATACCAGATCGACCATCCCAAGCAGACACAGGGCTGTGAGGAGGGGGTGCTGTGGCCTCTCTCTTTTGGACATTTGGCCTCTGTCACCCTCCTTGCCTTGTCCCATGATTTGCTGGGACTAACTTGAAAAGTTCCTCTTCCAAGAAAACATTTCTCCATCCATCCATCCATCCATCCATCCCGCAAATGCTTCCTGACAGCAGACTACCAGTACCTAGTTTCCTGGGCAGGGGTCTGCATGTTATTTCAGGCAAACCAACCCATTTGAGCACCTGCTTTCTGCGAGGCAGGTTCTCCTTTCCTCCCAGGCAGACTCTGCCCTTCACTCAGTGCCTCCCACGTCATCCACGTGGCTGCTGTGCCCACATGGGCAAACCTCCGTCCCCCTCCTTCAATCCCCAACTCCACCTGCTCCTACGGTGGCACCCACTGTGTAGCACTTTCTTGATGCTGGTCTAGCTTCCTCTCCTAGGCTGCCAGGGCCCCCCAGGGCCAACGGGCAAAGCCCGAGTCCAGCACATCTTCAGTGGCTGGCAAGAGGTTCCCAAAGCCTCCAGCAACCAAGTCCAGGTTTGTCATTCATTCATTCATCCAAGAGAAATACTCACCCAGTACCTATCACGTGCCAGGTTCCAGCTTCCAGGGTTTCAAGAAAGGCTAAGATGCAGGTCCTCCCTTTCAGAGCTCTAGCAGGCAGGAAGGAGGTGGCAGGTATCCTGGTTCAGCAGGATAGGGGCTGAGGTGGGGCAAAGAGAAGCCGGGGGAGGGGGAGGGGAGGCCCTCTGACCCACCAAGCTGGGCGGCTTGGGTGAGATTGGAGATGGGATGAATGATTTCAAATGTCCCTCTAGTTTTGCAGGTATGGGAATGGAGGGAGAGGAAGGAGACTGGAAGAGAAGCTCCTGCAGGCTCGGCCGTGTGTGTTTGCGTGTGCGTGGATGTCGGTGTATGCACTGGTGCACGCGCCTGGGTATTTTCTCCCATAGCACTGAATCTTGTTGCATGTGTTTGCCAGACAGCCAAGAAGATGACCCAAAAGGATGTGCGCTTCACGCCACACTCGGCCACTCCCACATGGACATCGAGCCCCGAGTCAGAGCTTCCACCTCCTTTCACAGCTGCAGAAGCTGAGGCCCGCAGTGCAGAACCTTGTCCAAAGACCACAGACAAGGAGGGCAGCCCACCTTCTCACCCGCCAGCCCAAGGGAGCCTCCCGCCTCGTGCCCTGCCAGCACCTAGACCCAGGAGCCTTCTCTGAGGCCAGCACCGCTCCGTCCAGGGGGCTTTCCCGGTGCATCCATACCAGTGAGCCCCAGGAAGGAGGCTCCAGAGCCCTGAGACAGTCTCCCGGCAGAGCTTGTGGAGGGGAGCCCTCTGCACGCTTCTAGAGCATTTCCCTTCGATGCCGCCGTCAGGGCGCCACGCCCCACATGCACGCTTCCCAGTGAGCAGGAGGACTGGCAACTGCTCAGCCGGCAATGCTGAGCCTTGCCACATCCCTAGTCCCTGGGGGATTCCTGGGGCGGTGAGAGATGGAGCCACCTCTGCTCCCCTGGAGAGAAAGGATGCAGGCTGGAGAAGACAATGGAAGAAAGTGCATGGGGAGACAGGGATAGTATTTGAAAGACGATCAGGTCCACAGTCCAAGGAAATAAACTTGTGTGAGGTCTGTTTCTCATCCCAGTTTTCCAGGGGAGTGGGTGGCAGATAAAATACAGGGCACCCAGTTAAATTTGAATTTCTGCTAAATAGCTAATAATTTTCTAGTATAATATTCCAAATAGTGCATGGGACATACTTATGCTAAAGATTTTTCATGGTTCACCTGAAATTCAAATTTAACTGGATGTCCCGCCTTTATGCAATTTATTTACTTACGCTTAATCTGCCAACCCGAAGCCTGAGCTGAGACAGACCCAGGTTCAAATGGAGCCGTGTGGTGCTCTGCCTCCTGAGACTCAGCCTTCTGGTCTGTGAAATGGGGATAACGACAGATACCTTAGGGTGTGGCCACAGTTGCCCACCACGGGGGCCACGTGGCTGATGGAAGTGCATGGGACAGAAGTCTGAGGGCTGAAGACTGGGGAAGGCACAGGCCTTGGATGGAGAGCACAAAGTTTAAAGAATGCTCTGCCCGTCGCAGTAAACCCAGCTGAGGGCCCAGTGCAGACAAGGGTGCTAATTCGCAAACTCACATCCTTCTAGGGCTGTGTACAGGATCAAGTGTGCTGGGAAAGCTGCCCTCCGGGGGCACGGAGGCCGCGCCGGCAGCAGGGACAGAGCCGAGCGCCTCTCCATGCAGCTGTTATTCCTTCAGGGCCTCCCGTCCCTTCTCCTGCTCCCCCAGCCAAGGAGCCTCCAACCCGCCCTCTCTCCTTTCTTGTCTTCTCACTCGCTCTTCTCGTGGCCTCAGCCTTGCCTGCCTCACCTCCTGTCCTGTAGAGAGATCGCCTCTGACCACTTTGAGATTTCCACTACCCATTGGCAGTAGAAGGAAAAACCCCCAGTTTCTTAAAGGATGCTCACAAGAGACCATGGGTTTTGGAATGAGACAGAGTGAACTTGAACATCAGCACTTCCAGTCAGTCCCGGTGTGCCCAGGGCAGCTTCCTTAACTTCCTAGGGCCTTCAGGAGAAAGGGGTCAGTGGTTTCCTGACCTCACAGAGCTCAGATCATTGCTTCATCAACGCTAATTATTACTACAGAACCACAAACTTTGGGGAAGGTTCTTTACAGCCATGGAAGGATCCACTCCAGAGAACCTCAAAGACTCAGAGATGACTTCCTATCGTGCAGGGTTCTCCTGAGAAGAGCCAGGTTGATTTGTAGGTTTTATTCTAGCCCTTATCTTACGAGGAAAGACAGGGCAGAACAGGGCGATGCTTGCTCCCCTGGAAAGCATGTACAAAATCTTAAAAGGATGTGAACTCCACTGCCAGCTTGTTGCTTGTTTCACAACATTCCCATCTATAATTTTGTAGGGTGGTGTCTTTAATCCACTACCACTGTATCACTGAAAATCCACACAGTTGCACGTGATGAAATAGCCACGTCTAAGTGACTCAAACAACAGGGGCTGATCAACAAGCAGTCTGGAGGTGGGCAGTAACCCAGTGATATAACCCAAAACATCCTCCTCCTGTCTTTTCGCTTTGCCCTCCTCATGGTGACAATATGGCTGCCACAAATCCCAGCATCATGTCCTTGTACAACAGAAAATAAGGGGTATGAGCCAGGGAACCTTTTCCTCCTGGATCTCTCTTTACTCAGAGGGACAAGCTCTTCCAGAATTCCCTTAGTAGATTTCCCTCTGCATTTCATTGTTCAGGAGTAGATCACAGGATCATAAAGGGAAATAACATCGTAATGGCTTAGACCAACCAGGACTCTTTCTGTGAGTCTGGGCATATCCTTGTGCAAAATCAGGATTCTATTCACACGAACCAAGGGGACATAATGATGATGAAGATTGCCTGCGTTTGTTGAACACTTACTGAGCCAGGCACCGAGTGCCACATTCTAGATGCATTAGTCAATTCTTCACGTTTCAGCCTCACAACACCCCAGTAAGGCGAAGGCTTCACTGTTTGCACTGTCACAGAGGGCGCGTGTGTGTCTCCTTGGAGCCCTCGGCTACCCCTGAGCCAGCCCTGGGGGACTGTGCATGACCCGTCCATCAGCTAAGACAGGGACGGAAATCAGGAAGCCCACCAAAGACCCCCCACTCCCACTCCATTTCTTGAGCTCCACATATAACAGCTCAGATCTGGAGGGAGCAGCCCAGAATAGACCTGCCCTCACCACTGCCCGGGAGAAGCCGGAGGAAGACTCGGGGGCACGCCCTGTGTTCCCTTCATGGCATACTTGGAGGATGTTGCAATAGTCTAGGCCAAAAGCCAAAGGCAAGGGTCTGCAGTCCCGACATCATGACCTTGGTCTCCACCCTCCTAGAGCACTTAAAGTGACTGGCGACACCTGCTCCTTTGGAGAACCAAGCCCCCTCCAGCTCCACTCAGTCGGGCATCTCCACCTGGGAACGATTTCACTCACTGGGTCCCAGGACCCTCCATGCCCTCTGATCATATGGAAGTGATAATCGGGAAGGAGTCAGGGCAGTTAATGGGGCATCTGCACCTGAGTCTGGTGGAGAGAAAGGGGAGGGGGATCTGGCCTGTCGGGTCCTGCACCTATTTCTGAACAGTTAAATGGAAACACAAAAAGCATCTACTAGGCCCCCGGCTCTGCCAGGCACTGTGCATGGGGGGGGTGATCAGCCAGGGCTGGTGGGAGCTCTTGCTGCACGCAGCTGCCCGTGGATTTGGGAGATCCTGCCTGGCTTGTTTTCAGAGATTCTCTGTCTCTTTGTGTCTCTGTCTCTCTCTGTCTCTCTCTCTGTCTCTCTCTCTCTCTCTCTCTCTCCCTCTCCCTCTTCCTCTCTCTCTCTCTCTGTCTCTCTCTCTCTCACACACACACACACACACACACTGCCAGAGGTTTCTATCCAGTGCAATCTCTGGGCAGAAATGTGCCTTCTTATTTAACCAAGAATGAGCCAGGAAGAAACACACAAACACACACACACATTTCAATTCCTTAGCTTATCAAAAAGTGTGTGTCTGTGCATGAGCGAGCACATTTTCTCTCCAGCCAGAAAATGTTTCTCCCTCTTCCCTACTCTCTATCTCTAGGTAGAACATGCCAAAAAAAGAAAGAAAACCACCAGAACAACCAGGGACTGCGTGTGTGTGTCTGTTCCCACGCCACACGGGAACCTGTGTGTGTCCCTGAGGTCGGCTGCCGCTCTCCGCAGTCAGGAAGAGAGCTGTGTCTTTCCCCCCAGAGGTGAAGAACGGCTGTCCCTCCAGTGCCTTCTCACACTTGGGCAGAAAAAGCCTTCCCTCAGGCAGGCACCTGCACAGAATGGTCCCTATTTCTTTGCCAAGTATCTACCATGTGAAATGCAAAACAATCTTTGCTTTCCAGCTTGCAGAAAAAATGCATGTCTCTCTCAAAGTCTTTCTCTAGAGATTTCTATCACTAGGCAGAAACACAACCCTTCTTCAGAAAGCACATAGGAGAGAGGAAAAAACTCACAAAACACACAGAGAGGTGCTCCTGCCTGTTCTCTACTTGTGGCTGAAAAATACAGATGTAATTTTTCCAGGAAGCAAAAAAATCTCTTCCTGCCTCTATCGCTCTATCCTTGTCTCTCTCTGTATCTCTCTCTCCCTCTCTCTTTCTCACACATAAATATACATTCGGGAAGAAAGTTCCCTCTTTTTGGCACTATAACTAGATAAAAGCATCATCTGAGAAATAAAAACTATTTCCATTCCTCAGAATATTGTGTGTGTGTGTGTGTGTATTGGGCAGAAATTATCTTCTTTCAGAGAAGTCTCTAAAGCTCTTTATTATTGGGCAGAAATGCTCAGTGCTTCAAGGATGCACATATCAGAGAGAAAAACACACACTAAATCTTTGCCCAAGCAAGAAGAAAATTGTGCATGTGTGTGTGTGAGTGTGTGGGCACAAATTGTTCTTGCTCAGAGAAGTCGCTCTCTAAAGTTCCTTTCACTGGACAGAAATGTTCACTCCCTTTAAAAAGCACACACCAGAGAGAAAAACAGGCACACAAGTCTTCTTGCATGTGCAAGAAGAAACCTGTGTGTGCACATGTGTAGCAGATAAAGGTTGTTCTGTGTCGAGTTGTCTTTCTCTGCAGCGAGAAAAACACATATGGTCTTTGTCAATGCAGAAAAAGTCTCTCACTTGCTCGCTTTCTCACACACACACACACACACACACAAAATGTCTTCCCTGCACTCACTAAATATGCACCAATGGAAAAAAACAAACTATTTCTCAGCATTCAGAATAATATGCACACATCTCCAGGCAGAAAATCAGAAAATGTTTCCTCTCTTTCACTCAGAAAAGTCTCTCTCTCTCTCTAAAGGCTTCTGTCACCAAGCAAAAATGCAGCCCCCGCCCCCCCCCACACACACACCGAGAAAGCACACACCAGACACAAAAACACTCTCACAGCAGGAAGAGAATTTTGTGTGTGCGTGCACGTGTGAAGGAAAATGTCTGTCTCTGTCTCTCTCAAAAAGCAGAAATGCAGAAAGGGCTCTTTCACACACACACACACACACACACACACACAGGCAGAGTGCTCCACAAGCTTCCTCACTGGGCAAGAACGTCTCGCTTCTCCCCAGCTCATTGTGTGTCTCGACTCATGGCAAACTGCCTGGGTGTGGGTCTCCGGGCAGAAAACATTCCTGGTCTCCCTCAGAAAACGTCTCTTTTGCTGAGCAATTTTTCACTGGGAGAAACGACATGCCCCCTCCCCCTCCAAAGTGCGCAGCAGAGAAAACCCTTCTCACACCCTCACTCTCTTTCCAACTCGGAAATGTGTGTGTCTGTGTGTGTGCACACGGGCAGGCAAGCTCTGCCTATGGAGCTTGTCTTTTCCTGCAGGCAGGAAAATTTCCATGTGTCCTTCTTCCCAGGCAGAACGTTATTGCGCGCGCGCGCACACACACACACACACACACACACACATGCCCCTGTCGCTACGATGCACCACCTGAAGAACCAGGCATGTCACAGAAAGCTGATGTTCTGCCTGTCCCCGGACAGAACGGCTTCCGTCTCATTCAGAAAAGCCTCTGCAGCTCCTCACCCGTGGGAGATGACGCGCACGCTGTAGAAACACACATGCAAATTCTCTCTCCACACTCACAGAACCATGTGTGTGAGCGTGTGCGTGTGCCACTGTGAAGGAAGAGACCAAATGGCAAAACCCCCGGCTGGCCCGAACCTCCCCACAGGCAGGGGAACGTGTGCCATTTTCCAGGGAGGAAAAACAATTCATCACAGACACACTCATCACACAAACACACACACTCTGGCAGGTAGCCCTCAGCACACACCACCAGGGAACAAGCTCTTTCCTCTGATTTCACCCCCAGAACCCTGGCTGTGTGTGTCTCCAGATATAAAATATTTTCCCTCTTGTTCAGAAAAGGCTGTCTTGGAAGCCCCTGTCATAAGGCAGAAACGACCCTCTCTTAGTAAAGGCATACCTGAGGTGCTTAATAAAAGGCATTCACATGCTCCCTCTCTTTTCCCAGCAAGAAAATTGTGTGTATGTGTGCTTGTGCAGAAAAAAAAAAAAAAGTTTCTGGTTTGGGGCCATATCCCTGCAAGCTCAAAAAGACACATCTTTCTCCAGACAGGAAAAAATGTCTTTCCACTGCCCACACACGTACGTGGCTTGGGACAGCTGTCTCCTGTGTCCCCAGGTGTGCACTGCCTAAAACACGGCTGCTCTTTTCCTCTGTTCCTTGGTTCACAGAAAATTGCCAATGTGCGTGTCTCTGGGCACAAGAAATTCTCTCTGCTTCAGAAGGGGCTCCCACTGCAGGATGGTCACAAGGCAGAAATGCCCCCAACACACACACAGGAAAGACGAGAACACACACTCACACACGGCAAGAAGGGATCCGCAGGCATGTCGGGTGCACAAACAGCTGATGCTTCTGTGTTTGTCTAGTTGCCTGCCAGCAAGCAGCTGTATCTCTCTCTCGCGCGCGCACACACACACACACACACACACACACTAAGGATCACCACTGGAAACTATTTCTCAGCTCATGGAAAACATTTTGTTTCTGACATTTCACTCAGAAATGTCCGTCCTTGACGCTGCCCTCCACTCTCTCCCGCACCAGAGAAAAGCCCTTTCCACATGAAGGTGACTGTGTGTGTGCGCGCGTGTGCACAGGAGAAAAATCTCTGTCCACTGGTCTGTTCCTGAAGCACACTGCTTCCTTCCACACAGGAAAACAAAATCTCATTTCTCTCTCACACACACACAGACACGCAAAAACATCTCCCTTCTCTCACTGAGTTTTCACTACCTGAAACCAACACTTTTTCTCTGTAATTCTTGGCACTCAAGAAGTTGTGCGTGTGTCTCCAGGCAGAAAACACGCTTCCTCAGGCAGGACGCCTCAGGCCCTCTGTCGCTAGGCGCGCACGTGGCGAGCAACCACCCAGGCACCGCGAGGGGGGCACTGGCGCGTGTGCACGGGCTTGGGCAGCCTTCTCCCCCTCCTGCGCACGTGTGCACACACACATGCACGCTCAGGCACAGGCGCCCCTCACCCGAGCACCACCTCTCTTTCCTTCTGTTTCTCAGCTCACACAAATCTGAACGCACGTGTGTCTCCTGGCAGAAAATGTTTTCTTCCTTCGAAAAGGCTTCTGCCAAAGCACTTGATCCCCAGGGAAAAATGACCCCCTGCCTAGGGAAAGTCCCTCCAGGGAAAATCTCACTCACACTCACTCCCCTTCCACATCCGAAAATCGTGTGTGTGTGTGTGTGTGTGTGTGCACTCACATTTGTGCAAAAACAAGATCGCTTTTTGGTCCGTTCTCTTGGAAACCAAATACATAGATACTTTTTCAAGGCAGAAAACCGGATTCTGTGGGTCTTCCCCCCTCTCTCAGGCCCCTGCCTCCGTCTTCTTGCACACACATGCACACTTCAGAACTAGCTCTCCTCCCGCTAAGCACCTGAGACACCAACACATTACCATTCCCGGCTCACGGGAAACTGCGTCTGCTTCTAGGCAGAGCTTATTCTCTTTGTCTCTCATTAGCATCTTTCTCTAAAGCCCTCCACCACTGGGCAGGAATAAAACCAACCCCAGACACACACATCACTAATGAAAACACACACATTTGGCAGGAAGACAAGCACGTGCTTGTGTGTGTGGTCACACAGCCGGGAAAATGCCCCTGGATGTTGGGCCATCTCCCTGCAAGCAGAAAAATATGTGTTCTTTTCCCACAAAGAAAAAATATCCCCAACACACACACACACAAATGGGCAGAGATATGTCTCTTCTCCATGCTTACACTACCTGGAAAAAAAAAAAACCAATAAACAGTCTATTCTCAGCTTGCAGAAAATTACATGTTTGCTGGTCTCGAGGCAAAACAACGACAATCTCCTTCCACTCAGAAGAGTCACTTTTTCAAAAATTACTGGGCAGGAATGCACAATCCTCCAAATGATCACACCAGATGATCGCACACACCCTCTTTCTATACACAGAAAATTATGTGTGCATGGGTGTGCACATAAGCTGGGAAAACACCTCAGTTTATTAGATTGTCTCTTCCTGCAGGCAGAAGAGTGTCTGCATCTTTCTACATGTAGGAAAACGTGTGTCAGACATACTCTCTTGGGCAGAACGTCTTTGCTTTCTTACTAAGTATGCACCGTCTGAAATACCAACACTTTATAATTCTCAGCTCCCAGAAACGTGCTTGAGTGTCTCCAGGCAGAAAATGTTCTTTTTCCCTCTTAGAAAAGTCTCTCTCTAAAGCTTTTCATCACTGGGCAAAATACCTCCCCTCTCCCCAAGAAAGCACACTTAAGATATGAAAAACAAATACTGAAAATGAAGGAAGCTCTGTGTTCACATGTGTGGCTACAAACAGAAAATGTCTGTGTTCATTTGCCTCCCTGCAAGAAGAAAAATATATATGGTTATTTTTCCAGTAAGAAAAAAATTATTTTTCTCTTTCTTTTCCTCTCTCCCTCTCCCCACCCCATCCCCTTTTCTCTCTCCCTCTGCCTGCCTGCCTCTCTCTCTCTCTCTCATACACACACACATGCCCAAAGGTCTGTTTATCGACTCCATCACTAGGCATACGCCTCCCCTTCGCTCGCTAAGTTCACCACCTGAGAAACACACACTTTCTCAGCTTGCAGAAAATTACATGTGTGTAATCAGAAAATGTCCTTTCTGTCTGTCTCTCGTTCTCCCTCCTCGAAATGCCTCCTCTGTCCCCAACAAAAAACACACACCACAGTAAAACACACACACGCGCACACTCTCCAGATAGCACACTTTGTGTGTGTCCAAATTGCTGTCTGTTGTGCTTTCTCTGCACATAGAGAAGCGAGGGCATGTGTGTGCCTGTGGGTTTCTCCCTCTGGCGGAAAGTCATGGTTTATTGCTCTGACCACCGGCAGGAACCTTCCCCCTTTCTCCACTGACCTGGGCTGGAAAAACGCACCCAGGCTCTCTGCAGGGAATGGGGGCATCTGCCCAGAGCGCGCCTTTGTCTTTCTCTGTCCAGCTGCGCCCTAAGCCGGCGCGCACACCCTCTCCGCAGGCTCTAAAGTGTGCTGTGTCTGCGCAGGCCCCAGGCTTGGACGTTGCCCCCAAACCTTCCTCAGCCAGGGGCCTTAGCAGCTGCGGAGGGGCCCGCATTGTCTCCCAGGCCCGGGTGCAGCCGCCCCTCCCCTGCCTCCCACGCAGGCCCGGCGGGCCAGGTGGAAACTGGCCCTGAGGGCCTCACCGGCACACCGGGGGGCACCAGTGTCCCAGCAGGACAAGTGTCCCTTTGTTCTCCTGCCTGGGCAAGAAGATCAAGGAACTTCTCTGGGGCTGTGACGCCCTCCCTGGCTGAAGTCCCTGCCCGGAGGGAACCCGGAACCCCCATATCCCTGCCTTCTCCCCCACTCGCTCCCCCCCGCCCCCCTCCCAAGTCAGGGTACCCTCCCTTGCCAGGTGCCCCGGGGACACCGGCCTCAATCAGGTTGCATCCCCACGCTGAGTGGGGAAGGGTTTTGGCCTCGGGCACGTCCGTCGCGGCCAAGGCACACCAGGGGTTGAGGGGGACCCTTCTCCATCCCCTCTCCCAGCTACTTGGCCTTCCGACCCCATCTCATCTGGCTCATCCAGGGGGAGGCTTGGAACTCGCGCGGGGAGATGGCAACAACCATAACTTTGCCCCGGGACCCAGGGCGGGGGGCGCGGACCCGGGCCCGGCTGTCGCCCCCGACCCGGCGCGGGGTGTCTGCAGCCAGCGCGGGTCCCGCGCCGCCGCCGCCCCCACACGCTGAGCTCACTCGCTGCACAACAGCGCCTCCACGCGGCCATGCGTGGAACTGCAGCCGGCTGGTCGGAGACAGACGTTCCCTTTTCTCCTCGAAAATGTTCAGTCCCGAGACCATAAGGGATGGTTTCCAGAGGCTTCTGCAACAATCGCTCTGTCTGAAGCCCTGGTTTCAAGTGCAGGTGTGCAGCAGGCCCCATGTGGGACCCCAGGGAAGGGAGCTTGGCTCGCCCTCCCCTCTCCTCTCGAATTTATGGACTTAATGTGCTTCTCTCTGCTTGTATGTATGTAATGCATCCCCCACCCCGCTGCCCCCAAATGACTGCAGGGGACTAATCCGTGCCATTTACCTAGAGGGAAACGAGAGGATTGGGGGCCAGCACGTGGCCTTGGCTCCAGCCCGCTGCCCCTCCGCTTGCTGCCTGGGGGACTCGGCAAGGCACGCTGCCTTCTGAGTCTCCTTTTCCCCATCCGTAAAGGGGTCTCTGTGAGGACCCCACGGAGGACGGAGCTTTGGGAAGCTGGGCCTGCTGCACACACTCTCTCAATGCGTGGCAGCTCGAACTGCAGTGGGATTATTATTAAGCAAACACAGCAGCCCTCCCCGGCCCCCTCCCCTCAGCATTGCCAGCCACAGGGAAAATTGCATCCTACCGGCACCAGCCACCCAAGGATGGCTGTGGAATGGAGGCCCCCGTGGGCATTCAAATTGGGGGTGCTCTGGGGAGGTGGGGGTCTGGGGAGGGTCCTGAGATGGGCAGCGTGACCACCTGCTCCTGCTGGGGTTGGGAAGTCAGGTGACTCACGGTTAATGCAGCCCAGCTAAGAAGGGCCAGGCCAAGGCCAACCTCCTCATCCTCCCTTGTCTTTTCCAAACAAGGATTAGCTCAGCCAAGTAGACAGAACTATAAAACACCGTCACCCGGTCACTAATGGAGCCACTCCAGGCTGGGACAACTGGCGCCTCAGCCACAGCTGGCATCATCCTCGTCCCCTCACCCCCCAAAGCCGATAAGCTCACACGTCCTCTTCACCCACACGCTGACACTTGCATTTGTGCAGCTCAAAAGCACTTCCCCACGCCTTATCCCTCTTCTCTTTTGTACGCATCCTGGCTGAGACAGGTTAAAGAGACCATGATTGATCTGACATGTTTGTTGAGGAACTGTGCTAGCTGCTGGGGATACAGTGTGAACAAGTCCCCCTTCTCTTGAGGAGTTTACATTCTCGTGGGGGAGAAGATGACAAACAAGCAAATTAACAAGTAAACGAGATGATTTCAGATGATGAAGACACTGAAAGAGACAAAAATGAGATAGAGAATAAGCAGAAGGATCCTTTACAGGAGGGGGCAGGCAGGCACGGCATCTCTAAGTGGCGAGAAGGGGCCAGCTGTGTGCAGAACAGTGGTAATATCATTCTAGGTAGATAGAACAGCACGTGCAAAGGTCCTGGGGTTTGAGGAATGGAAGGAAGGTGTGTAGCAAGTGAGGGGAAGGGTGGGAGGAAGAGCAAACAGGGAAGCAAGCAAGGCTGGCTTGTGCTGGACAGGAAGACATGGCGGGGAGTTGGGGTTTTATTCTAGTAGCAGGGAATGAACGAATTTGATTGGTGGATATGAGGTCCCTTTGGGACTGTGCGGAGAGCCGAGGGCCAGGGAGCAAGAAGCATGGACACATTTGCTCAGACCTAGGTGGGAGGCATTAGTTGGAGATAATGGAGATGGGAAATGTGATCAGCCATGGGAGGTAAAGATGATGGAATTTTGTAATGGAGAAATCTCATTCCATTTGTCAGGGATTCCAACTCAAGTACAAAGCAAGGAGGCATGATCTGGATGGAATCCAACCTTTTATTGGGTAGGGTGGTCCCCTTGCTTCCGCAGCCCTCATTCGCCTCTGAACTTTGGGCTGCCATCTTCATGCTGTCTTACCTTCTGCCGCCTTACATAATGGATGTGGGTCAATGCTATTCACTGTTCCTAGGTTTATGTCTTGCCCTCTTCCTAAATGAGGAACTTCCTTGAGTACAGGGCTAGTCCCTATTTCCCTCTTCCTTCCCAAGAATTCCATGCAGGTTCTTACCCACAGCAGCTTTTGTGAGTAGGTCCTGAGATGTCTGCTTTGTTCACAGCTATCTCCCAATACCCTAGAATAGTGCATGCCATGTAGTTGGCACTTAATAAAAATTTGTTGAATGAATAAATGCATAATTTGATCTATCTATGGACAGTTGACCAAATGGCCAAAGATTTTCCAATACAAATACCTTTCACTTAAGTGGTATTGGCTCACAAAGACCTCTTGCTGCTCCTCTGAGGACTGGGCTGAACTCTGAGAAACCATGTCCTTGTGGGCATTGCTGTTGTTTTCTCAACATTCTTACATGTTGACTCAAAGATCTTCAACTTCCTCATGCAAGGAGTCTATGGAGTGGACCCAGATCCACAGTATGGACAGTTGGCCTCAACTGTGAAATAAAATATTTAAACAGCCTGTTTCATGATATTTAAGACAATACTCTAAAGCGTGTTCTATAACAGCCACTGATACAAAATGCATAATTCCCAAATTACCACTCTTCAGAGTTCATAAGAAAGAATGATCGTTATGGAAGAGCTGCCAGTGCCAACATTTCCTGGATGGCCAGAACAATTGTTTTTACTTGGTTTCACTTGAGAATCACTTTCAAGGAGGAGACTTTTTCAATTTGCCATAAATCCTACATTGTTTATTTTTCGAAGTTCTAGTTCCATAATAATTTGCAAATGAGAAGTACTTTGAACCTAGGTTGGACTTTGCTGAACTCCCAAGAGGAGACTGGATTGCATGAGGTGAAAGAGAAACAGAGTAAAACTTTTGGGAACACTGACCTCCTTGTCCTGAATCCTTTTATCCTTCCACAGCATATGTACCCCATGGTGTGGACTCTGAGCTACAACATTTTCATGCAGAAAATAGAATTGCATTAACCTTTCACATTTTAGTATGAAATACCAGGTACTTGTTCCAGCTTTCCACCATAAATCCAGGTGAACCCTGAGAAATGAGATTCCTTATTTTGTCCCAATTCACTATAGACAGATCTGTGGTTGCTAAAGCCTAAGATGGCTTGGCGGCAAGGCATGCTCTGCCTATGCCACGTCTTTCAAGGACCTTTGAGAAATACACAGATGGGGTCTGGGAAACCATCCAGTGGAATGCAGGGACTGGGCCTCACAAGTGGGAACACCCTTACGTAGAGAGAGAGGATCTGTTTAGCAAACAGAAGTCCCACATTTGAGTCTTGGCTCTCCCTTTCACTAACCACGTGACCTCAGCCAAGCTCTAGGCCCACAAAGTGGCAGTCTGAGCTTGTACTCCAGCTCTTTTCACTTCTCAGGTGAGGAAACTGGGGCCAGTAAAGGATCCTGCCAGGCTGCCAGCCGAGAACCCAGAGGAAGGCTTCTTCCTTGCTGCCAGCCAAGCGTTCCTTTGATTCCAAAGTCATGTGTTAATTGAGAGAGTTGGAGAAAGGATTTCCTAGGGAAGCAGTGAAACTTCTGACTAGAGGTACCCTCTACTTTATTTTATCTGAAATGTGGAGGCATAGGTATAGGAGCTGTACAAACAAGAACGATTGGAATTGACTTTCAAGGCCTCCTGCCAGGAAGCAAGATTTCCCTGGGCTGTGGGAACCCTGATTGCTTCAACACAGGAAGGACTGAAAAATATCTTTACCATCTTTTCTTTAAGAGGAGAAGGCAAGGGAAGGGAAGGGAAGAGAAGAAGGGAGGAAGGAAGGGAGGGGGGGGAAGGAGGAGGAAGGAAGGAAGGAGGGAGGGAGAGAGGGAGGGAAGGAGGGAGAAAGGGAAAGGAAAGAAAGGAGAGGAGAGGCAAGTTAAAGTTAAGGAAAGGAAACCACAAAATGAGGGCGGATTTTCCATGAAAGTGAGCTTCTTTCTGCCTCTTGTCCACTTGTTCAAGCCACGGCAGTGGACCAGGCACTGTGCTCTATCCCGAGGCTACAAAGGGAACCTCTCTCACTTCCCTGGGTCACCTACTTCCCTCTTTACCCACGTCTCCTTTTCTGGGCCATTCTCTCTGCATCCCTCTCTTCATGGCTCAGCTCTTGCGGCCTTTCTTCGACCACTGTGCAGAGAAGCATGTTTTTATTCATTGGGTGTACTGTGTTGCATTTTATCTCACGTGTTCTTTAATTTCAAAATGAATGATCATACAGCACATTGAATCTCTCTCTCTCTCTCCACAAACATCATTTGCTTTTCAGCATATGAGACTCTTGATGGAAAAAAATTCCTGCCCCCAGATTTAGGGGTGCTTCCCGTAATAAAACGGAACATTTTGTTGGCCCCATTTTCAGAGGGCCAATTTTCACCTTAAACCTGTAGGCTCAGAAAACTACTTAGAAAGTAGGATTTATTCGGGGCTCCTGTGGTAGACCTTGGTGAGAACACAAAGCTGTTTGCATTCAGGGGCATTGTGGTGCTAGAAGACCATTTACTAAACGAATGAATGATGTATCGTGACAGGAGCTGGCTAAAGGCTTTGTGGATTGGAAAAGGTCTCTCTAGCTCCACCTTTCTCAAGCAGCGTGAAATATACTTGGTGAGTCTTGTTTTCTGTTTAGGCAGATCCATCCCTTTACTGTCAATAAGAACAAAACAGCAAAAGGTCACAATTTCTCATTGTCAACAAGAAACAATGAGTGAGTGGACTAGGGCGGCTGGCTGGAAGACGTGGAGCTGGAACGGGGCTCGGTCCTCTCGTTTCACTTCCCGGTGCCAGCGGCCTTCGGGCACTCACATCCTCCGGAGATGAAGCCTTCCACTCCATCCGTGGTCTTCGGGCACTGCTTCTGGGGGCCATGGAAGAAGAGACAAGACCAGAGATGGAAGCTGAGCCCATTCAGAAGAGAGAAAGAGAACCACATCCACTCAACAAGTTCGCCCAGCGCCCCACGCCTATCTCTGAGGATCGGGTTTCCTTAACACACATTTATAACTTGAACTAGAATATTTCTTCATGCCCCAAAACATGCTTTGAAAATGGTGGTTCAGGAAGTTAATTCACAATGCGTAGATAGTGGCTGAATTATGCCTTTCATCGGGCGCAACTCATGGGGAGGGAATGAGCCTGGATGGCCAGATGAAATTTCCAAAAGCATCTTCAGTTCCAGGCACACAGTGCCTAGGCCCTTGGGAGAAACAGGCAAAACTCTTTAAGGCCATGCACACAATTTGGAAGAGCAAACAAGCTTGGGAAGAAAACGATAAATGGGCATTATCTCTTCATCTTGTGAGAAGCAAGCCAGCCAATAGGTGATGAACAGGGAAAGAAATTTTCTATCTGATGATAGATTAGAGAATGACTCAAGGAGGGGAGGACTTTGGGGGATTCAAACCTCAAATGGTATCTTTATGAAACTTTAGGGGTCTCCTTTGTTTCATAAAATTAGTCACTCGCAATTGAGATGTAGTCATTATTAAAAAAAAAAAAAACTTGGCATCTATTTTGAAGTCCTTTTAATAAGGTTATTGCAGAAAAAACGAGAGAGAAAAAAAAAATTGAGGGAGACTTTTGAAAGTCGATTTAACAGGCGGCTATTTGAGAGACTGTGAGAGGCTCTGTCGAGAGTGATCGAGAAAATATTGCCAAGAGAATTCATGTTGGTGCAGCAAATAAACTACCCCTGAAGAAGCTGATTAATGTTTATTTACATTCACCACGATGTTCGGCTCCGGTGACTGCAGCAGGGCCCCGTGAGATAAGGGAGAGGCCCACCATCCCTCCTGGCTGTCACTTCATCACCCCCCTTCATTTATTCGCTTTGAAATGATGATAGAGAATGGACGTGTCAAAGTGTGTGCCTTGACGCGACTGATTTCTCCGTGCTTGTGGAGAAATCAAGTGCACATCCACTGCTGCTCGGATCAAAGGCCCCTCTTTGGGCCCCGGGACCCCAGCTGGAGCTGCATCAGCTGCCGTCTGCTCACCCCACAGCCACCCTGTACGCCCACTGCATGGAAACACACCAGTGCCACCAGGTCCTTGGACTTCTCAGGAGAAGTTGTATATCACGAACCGGAACTCCATCTGGGGCTTCCTGATTCAACTCCTAAACTGCGCGGCTCAGTGAGTGGCAAGTGCCATTGTCCTCTCTTGGAGGGACCCATCAAAGTCTCGGCCCTTGGAAAGTGTTTACCAAACATGCCGATGTAACCTCATGAGCAGATATGAGGACTGTCTGGCCCAGCCAAGAAGTCTTCTCCTTCCCTTCCCTCCCCCGCCAGCCTTCCTCCTTTAACCCCCATAGGGCCTGGTTTCCAGACACCGTTTTGGGTGCCTCCAGCCTAGGTACTTTCTGGGCCTATCACCACCAATTTTGCCTCTTCTGAGAGCCTGGAGGAAATGGCTTGATGCTTTCAATTTGGGAAGAATTTTGTTCCTGAGCAATTGTTATTGCAAAGGAAGGTCAAGACTTAAGACGCCCTTGGGTAGCTGGCTCCTTCCTTACCCTGAGCCCTGTAATGCCCACCAAGCAGATTCTGGTGTTTTCAGGGTCCTATCATCCAGACTCCAGGGTAGGGATGGGAGGGGACGCCATCCACCCTCCCAAAAAAGCTAAGTGCCCAGGGAAGGCCTTTCCTGCTCCAACCAGGCACTTAATGCAAATGAGCCAAGGGAATGAAAAAGGCCCAAGCTCAAAGCCCTATCAGAAAATCCCAAACCAACATCTGTCGAGGAGGAACGGCCTTGCAGCAGGGCCTGGGGAGCACGGGCGATGGTGTCATGGCACCACCACCTGTGCACACCAAGGACACTGAGCAAAATCAGAGCCCAGAGCGGTTGGGGCTGCAGCAACTCCAAGTACGAAAAGGCCAGCCCAGGCCCGCAACGCTGGAGAAAACCCTCCGTGCTGAGCTCCTCAGCACCCCCAACCCCGAGGACGCGGCTTTGAGCTCACACTTTCTATGGACAAGGCTCTCTTCTGAGTTCTCATGTACACCGACTGGTTGAATCCTCATGAAGGCCCAGGGAGGTGGAGCAGGGGCACTCGGCAATGTCTCGAGACATTTTGGGGTAACAAGACTGGAAGGCGGGTGCCACTGGCATCTAGTGGGCAGAGGCCAGGAGTGCTGCTAAAGTTCCTACAAAGCCCAGGACAGCCCACCCCCAACAGAGAATGATCTGGGCCCAAATGCCAATAGTGCCGCGGGTGGGAAACCCGGAGGCAGGGGTTGGTGTCAGCAGGCTTATTTTACAGATGAGAAAACTGACACAGAGAGGAAATGACCTGCCCGAGGGCACACACCTCCTAAGATGGGAAGCCGGGATCCGAATGCAGCGCACTGTGCCAGGACCCCTCAACTGGGTGGCTTCGTAGTTACCCAAGAGGAAAGGCCGCTGCTGGCTTTGCCCTGAGTGCATGCATTCAGCAGCCCAAACCCACGTTTCCCTGCATGGGCCAGAGGCCACCTCGTGGACATCCTATTTGGGAGAACCCTTATGGGAAGGCTGGACATCTGACACCTGGTGTTGTGACCTCTTGGTTCCTTAAAACAAGCGATTTGGGGAAACCATCGAAAGCATCGGCCAGAGGAAAAACCACCACGCAGAACCAACATCGTGGGAACTTGTGCCAAACTCAACAACAGCTTTTTGCTGAAGCCTCACATTCTTGGATTATAAAAAGAGCACCATCTGTATTTTCATATATTTCAACATTTAATAATCCAAGAAGTCTGAATAATAAACATTTTGATAGGGCCCATTTCTTCCCTTCTCCTACTCTAGCTTCCCAGGCAGGATGTGGCCCAATGACTGCAGACACTGAGCTCCTGGGGCCTCACTGGGCTCTGCCTGACTCCCCCCAGGCCCCCTGGGCATCAAGCTGGCCCACCCGCATGAGGACCTTGGTTGGGAAATCTCATGCTGGGTTACCAAGGGTGCTACGGCTTTTATAAGTTCAGGAGTCTGTTTTATTTTTCCTTGGTGCCACTGAATTGGACAGTGACCACTGTCTGTTGAATACCTTGCAAAAAGCTTTCCCAAGCGCTGGGCTGCTCTGTACATTTAATCTTCACTTCAGAAAGAGGAGAGCGGAAGGGCCAGTAAACACCAGTGAGCTGCCAGCTGCTGCTGTGACATCCTACCACAGCCTGACCCCAAATCCCCGTCCCTCAAGTTCCCCATCCCCAAAGTCCCTTTACTACGGCATAGAATATTTTATTTCACTATTAGAGCTCAGGATTAAAGTGTCTGGGGACAAAGATTACTGCTGTTTCCTTGCAGCATTTTGCTGAATTTCTGATGCATGTGCAGGCAGACCCTCCTATCTCTAAAAGAAGGGGGAAATGGGACCCTCACAATGCACAAATGAGCTGGGGGCACAGTCCTCTCTTCTCAGCACTTTGATCACCTCCTAAACCCTGGAAAACAGTTCTCTTGCTCTCAAAAATAAGGCAAGAATTGAAGTTCCCTATTACAGCTCCAATCCCTGGCAGTTGCGAAAGTGCTCTAGTGCCATCTTGAGCTGCATTGGGAAAAGCAGTTGAATTATCCAGAAACTTCTAGTCTGTGTTTATAAGAGCTGTCAGCCCAAAGCATGAAGCTTTTCTGTCTCCAGGTTTCCAGCCCCTTGGCATCTGCTCCCCTTTGAATTCCCCGGTCACCCTGTTGAACCCATGTCCAGCGGGAATGCACAGGGGGCTTCAGAGGTGGCGTTTGAGTGAAGCCAGTCGTGCTTTCAGGACTCCTTCCACCCTCCCTGGGGGTCTAGGGGTCTGGGGGTGGGGTGGAGAACACGACTCACTCAGCAGAGGAGGTAGCCGTGACAGGGCAGACAAAATTAACTCCAGGTCACTCCATGGCCCTCGTCCCTTTGAGCATTTCAAGTGTCATTTAGCAGCAATTAGGTAATTGGGGAAGGTAGATTTTTCTGAAAATTAGTCCCAAGTTAGGCTAAGTGAGATCGTGTGTGGAGTCAGGGAAATTGTCACGCCGAGATTTCTTGTTTACAAAGGCTGTCCCTTTTCACCACTGCTTTCCTTCCAAATAATCAGCCTCCAAACACTCTGCCTTCAAACTGTCAACTTGGGAGCTTCAAAAGCCTCAAGGGCCCCCTGCATGGAAACCCAGGCCTCAAGCAGCCTTTCTCCAAAGAGCTTGGGTTTCAGCAGGTCCTACGGGTTTCCAGGCGGTTCCACCGAACACCTGGGGAAGGACGAGCCCAGCTGGAGCCGAGGCTGAGGAGCCTTCATGCCAGGCCATCCTCAGCCCCCTCTGCCCCCGCCTGGCTGGGGGACAGCATCAGCCATGTCCCCCACCCACTCAGGTGAAAGCCAGGGCATTTCTGGACGCTCTCCTGGGAGTGTGCCAGATGACTCCTCTTGTAACTTTTCTCACAGTGAACGTGCGTTTTCACAGAAGTCAGTGTGTTCCCCCGTTGCTCAGGTTGGAGTGGGATGCGGGGCTTGTTGTATTTTATTTTATATGAGGTTCATTAGGTTTTTAAAAAAATACCAGAGCATAATAGTCATATGGCAGCAGTTCTCAGCTAGGCATGCTTCCCCACGTTAAAGTTGGAATCATTGGACCATTTCTGGAGACAGTTTTGGATGTCACTACTGGGGGGTGCAACTGGCCTTCCAGGGTGCTGCAGCACACAGGATGGCCCCACAACAGAGTTATCTGGTCCAAAATAACCATAGTGCTAAGGTCAGGAAACCCCAACATACAGCAAATACATCTTGGTGAACGTATTAGTTTCCTGTTGCTGCTATAACATATTACCACAATCTTATGTTTAAAATAACACAAATTTATCAACTTATAGTTCTAGAAGTCAGAAGTCCTAAAATCAAGGCATTGGCAGAGCTGCTTTCCTCCTGTAGGCTCTCGGGACGAATCCCTTTCCTGGCCTTTTCCACCTCGTCACTTGTCGGCTCAAAGCCAGCAGTGAAGCATCTTCCAATCCCTTTCTCTGTCTCTGACTCTCCTGCCTCCCTCATATGATAACATTAGACCCACCTGGATAATCCAAGATAATCTCTCCATCTCAAGGTCCTTAACTCACTTATCTGTGTAATCATACCTGCAAACTCCTTTTTGCCTTACAAGGTAACATACTCGCAGACCCCAGAGCCTGAGGCATGGGCCTCTTTAGCCCACTACCCACAAGCAGATCAAAATGAAGACAACTCCCATCACCCAGGACTCTCCCTTGTGCCCTTTCCCCATCAATATCACTCTCTGCACAATTCTGGCTTCTATCCCCATAGACAAGTTTTTTTCCCAATCTTAAAGACAGTGATTTTTACAGCAAATCCCTCTTATTACAGGCTACATATGAACTGTTAAGTCAGTTGTGAAGAAATTCCACCAATGGATCCCTAGAAAGCTGCAGGGCAATTCTTAGTTTGCACATTTGAACCCAGCTTAGAAAGAACCAGAACTTAATTAGAGTGAGAAGGGATTATTTTACAGGTAGAGATTACACTAATCACGGGAGGGGAGGGCAGAGGAAGGAGGAGGGGTGGGATGCCAGTCCCAGGAATTCAATGTGTTCACAGAGGAGCAAATCATGGTGGATTTTTAAGATGCTTAACATCACCTTTTAAACCCTTGGCACTAATATACAAACAGTCCTCCTGGGTGACGGTGATTGGAGACTTGACTGTCCGTAGACCTAGAACAGCAGGTTTAATGGTGACAAGCCACAAACTTTCATGCTTTCTCTCATTTATCAAAAAAAAAAAAAAATTGAATCATGCTTGATGCCAAGCCTCAAGAATCAAGGACTGTGGGTGGAGGTTAGGGAAGGCGAACGTAACCAAGACCCAGTTGTTATGGGCACTCATTGCCTACAGGAGAAGAGAGATGGTAACTAAACCGTTTGTCCTCCATCGTGTTTGGTGCTAGAGGTTAGCCTTGGGAGAGCTGGCTGAACCTCACCCTGCAGGGCATCCCAGAAGGCCACGGAGGATGAGCAGGTCTGGGCACGGTGAGGAAGAGGCATGGTGTGGACAAAGGCAGAGGAGGTGACCATCATATGGCCATCATATGAGGAGGCTGAGCTGAGTCAGGGGACGTTCCCCACAGTGCTGGACCAGAGCAGGAGGACTGGAAGACCTGTGAGCAGGTGAATTGCAATTTCCCGGCTGCAATGACATGAGTGCCAGGGTTGGAAAAGTCATAGAGAGAAGGGGGAAAACAGGTTGAGATGGATTTAGTGGTATCTGGGGAGTGTTTGGATACTGGGGAATGAGCAAACGCTATGGCTTGGATGATGGATTTGATGGTGGTCAAAGGAAGAGGAGCTTCCTGGATGGAAACAGTAAGTGACTAGGGAGGGAAGAGAGACGAGTCTGCTTCTGGGCACTTTTCCTAAATGTGCTGTCTTTGAATTTTTAGGGTAACATAGTGACATGAAGGTTGTTAAGTCTAAGATAAAGAGATGTGGGAGGAAACCCTGAGGTGCCAGAGGAGATCATCAAAGGAGCAGTGTGTCAGCCAAACAGTGGCTCGGACCCCACACTCTGTCTTGGTCCCTTTCCCAGTCCTAGAGGAGGCAAGATCAGAAATGTGTCGTAGTCTACTAATGTTCTTGTCCAGTGGTGAGTCCAAAGGCAGGTAGAACTTCTCAGAGGATGGTGCTGAAAAGGCCTTTGTGGGCTAGAGCTTAAGTTAAAAAAAAAATCTCCATTTCACGTCTAGAGAACCTCATAGCAAACAGCTCCAGAGACACCTGTGTTTGGGGTGCTCCTGGTGGATCGGGGGTTAGACAGTGAGGGATCAGCTGAGTTTTGTCCTTGTCCCTTCTTCCCTGAAAGGCTGACACGGTTCAAGCTTCTTGGGCCCCACTTGTTGCCCTCTGACCGACAAGTCCAGGTGGCTGCATGACTTCACGCGCTCACCCTGGAGTATATATATTGCGTGCAGAGCCTTTTCAAATGTTTTTCTTCTTATTAAACCAATAATGGCACAAGAAAACTGTTACTCTGGCAGTAAATTCTTATAGGAAATCTATTGCTATGGTTGTATTTCAGAAATTGGCCATATTATGCCAGAAAGAGGTACAATTAAACATTTAAGAGTACAAGTCACATGGGATTTAGATGGCGCCTCTAGTCTGAAGGTTTCAAAGTCTGTCTATTCTTTTTCCATCAAATGCTCTGCAGATGGTTTCAGAGGCCAAGAAGTGGCAAAGTGGAGCCCAAGGTCAACCATGAAGTCATCCACGGAGCCATCCAGTCTCCTATCTCTTCTGCACTCCCTTGTTGCTCCTGCTGCTTCTGGCTTTGATTTTTGGAGGGTGCATCTCCCACTCCAAGGCTAAGGAGCCCCTGATGTTCCTGGGGGTGGTTTTGACCTTGCTCTGAGGGTTTCTGCAGGGTAAAGATGTTGCCAAGGCAGTGAGGAATTGGGGAACTAATGAGGGAAGAGGGGGGACATCTCATAGATAGGATATAGGAAAGAAAGTGAGAAAATGAGAGGGGAAAAATGGCAGTGGAGATAAAAGAGGGTCCCATTTATGGGCATCTTCCCCCAAAAAGATGCTCAAAGAGGGAGAAGTAAGACGTGGATTCGGTAGAAGAGAGCCAAGGCTCTTTGCTGTGTCTGGGTTGGGGGCAGCTGTAGAAGTCTAAGGTTGGATTTCCACCCTGGGGGAGTTTACCACATGGGTAGTGCAATCCATCCCGATCAAGGAGCTGGTCAGTATTTGCTTGTGGATTCAGAGAAGGAAAAAGCTGCTCCCCTCAGTTTAGTGCAGTGCAGAGGAGTGGGGTGCAGGTCCCAGGTCGGGGAAATGTTCTGGGTGAGGCAGTGGGCGGCTCCCTGTGTCTGCAGCCGTGGTGAAGAGGTAGGGACAAGTGCTTGGAAGCCAAGCGGACAGTGGCATGTGCCCATTCCTTCCACCCACATCCACGTGCCCTCTGAGTGCCAAGTCCTGCCTGACGGAGCGTGGGCTTTGTTCAGCAGCCAGAGGGAGCCACGGGAAGCCAATGGGCAAAAGAGGGGCCAAAAGAGGGTCTTGGAAAGCAGCTCGGGCCACACTTTTCTCCCTCCACTCACCCAGTTGCTTAAGTCTCGTGACATGGCGCCGGCTGTTGTCTTTGTGGACAAGAGTTCCTCGTCTTCCCGACTCATCCCAGCTCCGTTGTGCACCCCTGAGAGCAAAGTCTGTTTCTTGAGAAACCCTCACCACCCAGAGGTACCTTGACGTGGATACCTGAGCACCTTGAGCCCTGCTCGGGTGTCCGTAGATCTGGGCTCGAGGCCCAGGTCTTCCTCAGGCTCCCTGGGCAGCTGGGTGAGTCGTCTAGCAGCTCTGGACTTTAACCGAAGGACAGCAGCACTCACTGTGGGCAGACACTAAACCAGGTGCAGCAAGTGTCCCGTTTGTGCCTTTTCTCTTCCGTCCCTGGGCCAGGCTCACTGCCCACAGCCACGCTGCGGGGGAGGCAGGATACGGGTAGGGTCCCCGTTTCGCAGAGAAGGGCACCGAGCAGCTTCACAGACAGGACTCAAACCTCGGATCGCCACCTTCCGTCACCCTGCGCCACCTCGACTTGCGCGTCGTGCGCCCAGGTGAAATCTCCCCTCTCAGCTCTGTGACTCTTCTTTTTTTTTTTTTTTTTAAGATTTTTTATTTATTTATTCATTTATCCCCCCCTTGCTGCCCGTGCTCGCCGGGTCAGCCAATCACGCCGTGCGGGCGGGCCCGCCCCCACCAGGAGACCCCGGGAACCGAACCCGGGGCCTCCCATATGGTAAACGGGAGCCTCACTGATCGAGCCACAGCCGCTTCCCTGTGACTCTTCTTTGACAGCACTGCCGACGGAACGGAAACATCTCAGCTTCCACCTCGCCGACCTTCCCCGTTTGTTACCGCTGCCGTGGAGATGCAATCACAGGTGGCCACAATAGCAGGACTCGGGGAGAGAGGGGTCAGCTCTTTCCATCGTGCCCTATCTCCCCTTTTCCTCAGCTAGGCCCTTCTCTGGGAAGGCCTCCTGGGTTAGTTTTAGACACTGGGGTGAAACCGTTTCTTTCATTTGTACTATCTAGTTAATAGACTGGGACCCTGAGAGTGCAGCTGGCAGAGGGGCTGAGAGGAAGGGAGGCAGGGCAGGAGGGTTCTGGAAGGAGAAGGTTGGACTGGCGGGCAGGGAAGTTTGTAGTCTGTGATGTAACCCAGCTTTCTATTTTTCTAACATTATGTTGTAATTATCCTTGTGGCGATTCTACCTGGGTCTTTCTGGAGCTTGGCTGACCCTGTGGCTTGGGCCAAGTCTCCAGGATCTTTGGAAGAAGTCCTGCTGTTCCGCACTGGGGAGAGGGAGTAGTTCCAGGATTTCCTTCACGTGGTCAACCCCCGAGAGCCCCAACTTCTGCACGACGGCTTCTGAGCAACCAGAAAGACCGTAGGAAAACACCCCCTCCCATCTGTTGGGAAGCCTGGCATTCCATAAGAGGGTTATTTTGTTGTTGCTTCTTGGATCATGGGGGAAATATGTAAAATGATGCTCTCAGAAGGCTGGGAAGATGACTGGGCTGCACAGATGGCTGGGGCCCTCATGAAATTAAAAATAAAGTTAGAGAAGGAACAATTGTGGGAAATTATCACAAAAGTATTTTCTCCAAATTGGGGGGTGGGGGGTCAGGGAGAAGAGAAAAAGTAATTTATTGAAGGTTGGGGAAAGGGCAGGACTTTCTCTAATAAACATCTTACAAGAAAGCTAAGGAGTGTCTTTCTTGGATCCGTAACAGATGGCTCACTCAACAAGCTCCAGGGATACAGCCCAGGAATTCGCCAAGGAATCAAGATCCCGTCAGCATATGGTATGGCAGGGGCTGGCGAGAACATGCCCTAAAATGCAGCAAATGGGGCTTTGTTGGAAGAGGGAGCTGCCTCCTCTGTTAAATTACAGAGGTCTTGTAGGGCAATTATAACATCTTTCTTGTGAATCTCACTTTCTTCCTTCACAAAGTGCCCCATCTTTGTAAATAGGTCAGCCAAGAGTATCCTCAGGCCCAGTTCATAGATGGGAAACTTGAGGCTCAGCCCACATGGCTAACGGACTTGCCCAAATGGACTGTGGTAGAAGCAGAGGCAGAGCCAATGGCTTCCAAGATCCCTTCCAGAAGAAAGCTTTTCTACTCCTTCCATAAAAAAGATCCTGTACGTCTAATAGCCTTGCTCCTACTTTCCTCCAGAGGTTGGAAACCGGGGCCACGTATGTCCCATGGGTTTCCAAGGAGGTCTGTCCTTTTTTCACTCCTCCATTCCTCCCTCCTTCTGCATGAGAGCAGCCACTAAACCATATACTGCCATCTCCTCAGAAGCTTGAATCCACACTGGCTAAATCAGGAACCCATGGCATGGTTCAGATCCAGATAGACTAAGCCAAGTCCATCTAGCCTGTTTCTTTACATTGAGGGTCATTAAAAAACATTAATGGAAATTTAAAGGCACGTCAATAAATGACTGGCTAAATAAAATGAGATATTGTCTATGATAGAATTCTACATAGCAATTACAATGAAGGAACCACAGCTTTATTGATATAAATTTAAATACACACACAAAATGATACTCAATATCAGGATTTGGCAAACTATGCCCCACCACCTGTTTTTTTAAATAAAGTTTTATTGGCACACGTCCATGCCCATTTGTTTATATATTGTCTGTGGCTCCTTTATACTACAAAGGCAGGGTTGAGTAGTTGTGACAAAGACCATCTGGGCTACAAAGCTTAAAAGGTTTATTATCAGGACCCTTGAAATGGTTTGCTGAGCCCTGCTCTATATTATTTTAGGATATATGTTTGATTGGAAAGATATTGAAGTTCATGGTGGAAATTGTCTTGAGTGGTGATAAACAGCATAAAACCTTCCTGATCTGAAAATTTTATTTCTTTAGTTAAAAACTTTACTTGGAGCAATATGAAAAAATATTAACAGCTGTCAAATTTCAGTTGAGAGTTCACAGGTGTTTGTTGTATTACTCTTTGAACTTTTCTGAATTTAAATTTTTTAAATGAAAATTATTTCATAAAAGAACAAAAAATGTTTTAGGAATGGAATAATTACCTCTACATTATAAAACTCTCAGAGTGACATTATAATTACATGTTTTAAATGATCTACCATAGCTGTCTGCTTAAATAGTCAACGTATTAGCCTCAGTTCTTGTCTAAATTATTTGAGAAGAAAGGATTTCAGTTTCAGGTTTTCTTACGTTTGTATATTTTATGAACTCTCTTCTGTATCTTTAGAAATAGTTTCTGGGAACATTCGACAGAGTCACTTGGCCCAGGCACCAATTTCCCCACACAGTCCTCTCGCGTTTGCCCTCAACACAGAGGCAATGTATGGACTCTCCAAAAGCAACAGCCCAGTTATGCAATTAGTGCCTCCCAAAACGTAAATAGGCTCCGTCTAGGAGGCTAGCACAAATGACCAGCCACGGGCCTTGTCTCATTTACTCGAATCACATGGACAATTTACGTCTATGAATTGGAATTTCAATTTGATCTCAAAGTTTACAGGCAGGGGCCAAGGAACATTATGGGGGGGCGGGTAACGAAGTTGAGAAGAACTGAAATTAAAGTAATTGAAAACAGGCTCTGGGGCTCTGATAGGCGCCCGCTGAAGCCAGGTGCTGGGTTGGGGCAGGTGACTGGGGAAGGGTGGGCCCCCGGCCCACCTTTGGGGAGCTCAGGGACAAGCAGACGGGCGGCAGGATTGGCGTCTGAGGCCACTCTGGTCCCTTTTGCCTGAAGAGTTGAGCCCGAGTCTGGGAATTCCAACAGAATGCGTCCTCGTCCGCACCGGAACGGCGGCTTATTCGCCAAAACACTCCGCAGCCAAGTGGGCGTCTTTTGAAAACAGACTTCTGGAATTTCCCAGACTTCTTGCAAATAATCCATAGTACTTCATCAGGGTGGAAAAACCTGAATTTCCTCCTGCTCTGTCTGGAATATATACAGTAAAGTCTCTGTGACTTGGCAGACGAGCCTGGCTGGGAATACCTCTGCCCTTGGCTGGGCTGGGCCGCAATGAACTCAGTGACCTTGAGGAGATCAGGGTGCCCCTGCCTTGTGGGCCGTGAGGTCTGTGGTCTGGGTGAAGGTTCAGGCACCCCAGCCTTTTTCCTGAGGAGGAGCTGCTTTAGATTTCCCACAACCAATTCCGAATGGTGGAGTGTGCTGGCCGTAGATGGCAGATGCACTAGGATGGCTGCCAGATACTCACAAGGCCTGGAGAGGGCACGAAGAAGCAGCCAGAAGAGATGGGGGGAGCAAGGGGCCCAGAGACCAGGGCAGGAGGGACGCTGAGGACCTCTTTCCACTTGTGGGCAGGGCCCACAATTTGGGGAGCCCTAGATGAGAACCACCCCCAGGACTCTCTGTGGCTTTATTGTTCCGTGGCTGGCTGAAGAAGGAGTGCCATGCTCCATCGGACCCACTCTGCTCGGCACCCGAAGTCTCCATACCTAGTAGTCCGCAAAATCCTCAGACCCCAGCTCCCAACATCATTCACCCAGATCCTCCCAAAGAAGTCTTTAGGGGAGGGGACTCAGAGCAGACATAAATCTGGGCTCAGATCCTGTCTCTGCCACTTCCCAGCTTGGTGGCCTTGGAATGGCACTGAACTTTTCCAAGCCACAGTTTTTCTAATCTAGTCAAATGGGGACGCTAACAGGGACCATCCCTCAGGGATGTTGCAAAGATCTGGCGACATTAGGACCAGAGCTCTGAGCCCAGGGCTGGCCTGTAGCAAGCAACCAACCCAAGACACTCTCACTCAGACCAAAGAAGCATCTGGTTCTTCTCTGCCCCCAGACCAGAGGCCATCCATGCTGGGTGTTCACCGTTCACTCCTCCAGACACACGCTCTACCCGTCTTCCTCTGCCTTCACCCCAGGAGTCTTCCCCACGTGGGCCAGTCCATGGGTTTGGTTTGGGCAACGGGAGGAGCTGGAGACTGGAGAGCAGGAAGGAGATGAGGACAGGGGCAGGAGGAGGTGAGGACAGGGGCAGGTTGGCAGTGACACAGGTTCCTCCCAAAGCCCCAGCTCTTGCCCAGCAGCTGCCACTTTCTCTCTGGCCCCTGCACCCTCTCCTCATGTCCTGGGTCTAGGGGTGGTAAGAGCTCCTTGTGACGTACCCCCAGCCCCAACCTTATAAGTGCTCCTCTTACTAAAGTGCCCTCTGCTACACAGGACACCTTCCACACCCTGCGTCCACTCAATTCACCAAGACACGATGGCAGGCAGCACTATAACACTGGGGGAATGGAGCTGACCAGGAAGACAGGGGCTTTATGGAGGACACATTTCAGTAGTGAGACATCAAACAAAATGAAAAGAAAATATAAGGTGGCGATAGGAACACAGGATGGTGTGAGGGGCATGATTGGATGGCGTTTCGGGCAGGCTAACCAGGAGGGTCTCCTGAGGGAGGAGGTGACACTGGAGCTGAGACCCAGTTGACCAGACGGTAGTGGTGGCCATGTGAGGAGAAAAAGTGCTTAGGTAGGGGGAGCAGCTAGTGCAAAGGCCCTGGGGCACGAGTGAGGAGGGCACATCTGAGAGGCAAAATGCATCTGGGGGTCATGAGCAAAGGGAGCAGGGAAGGGGAAGAAGTCATGGAGGTGGGCAGCCCTGGATGGCCTCCTCGAGGAGTCTTGCACTAATCACTAAGTGTGATGGGATGGTTGTTTGAAGCAGGGGAATAACAGAGTCTGAGTTCCATTTTAGAAAGATCACCCACTGCTGGGTGGGGAAGGGACTTCAGGGGACAGACTGAAAGGGGGGAGACAAGCCAGGGGAGGAGAGCCGCTGGTGGCCTGGGCTGGGGTGGTAGCCATGGAAACGCAGAGAAGGGCACGGATGGGTGTTGCCTGAGTGGAGGAATGAGGGCCTTTACTGGCCTCTTCCTCCTTTACTGGGGAGAATGGGGCACGTTTTCTAATTTAAACTCAAGCAAAACTAATTTAGCTTTATGGGACCTAAGAATGAATGGACGGTCCAATCACCTCAATGTAGCTGAAACATAAAAGCCTCAAAAAGTCCTCCATGCAGAGGGGATGGTGGGAAATGCTTGTGGGTTCTGACCTGCTCAGCTACAGTTGGGCTTTAATAAAATTAACACATTTAGAAACTCAGTTGTCTTTCTCTTTATCAAAACAAAATATTAGACATGACCGCCCCGGTTCCTCTTGAAAAGCCAGTTGTCTCCTGGAGCTGCTCTGAATACCTATTATCCTATAGGATTTCTCATAAATCCTTCCCAAACAAAGCCCCAGCTCTTTAGGGAAAGGTTGGCCTTAATTTAATTATGAGAATTACTTTAAGATCCATGTTTTTCCCTCGTGTTACTGAAAAGCAATCATTGTAATATTGAAGACCACATGAGTCCTGGATCTCATGGTTAAATTGTTATTTTGTTTTATAATTACTATTAGCTGCTTTGGTGAAAGGGTCAAACAAAACAGGCAGAAACATTTCTCTTTTTGTCCTTGACATTTGATTTCTTATCCATGCAATGTGCTCTAGTGAGTGGAACAGTGTGGTGGGGCCTGAGCAGGCCCAGCTGGGGTCCAGGATTGGGCCTTCACTGCTACTGGGGCGCCAGATGGAGGTTCCGCACGTCCATTGCCCCAGGACAGGCCAGAGGTCTCTGGCATTTGAACTGGCCCCTGGCTGTGGACAAGCAGGCGCTGACGGGGCAAAGCTGGAGGGCCCTATTCGGACCGGCCCTCCCCGTGGCTTTGTCCTCCATCAGCCTGTTTATCCATCAGACGTGTCTTGGGCCCACCGCCTTTCTCAAAGGCCTCAAAAAGTGCTTGGGGCCTGAACAAATGAAGAGCTCTGCAAGATGAAAAGGTAGCATCCAGGAGACTTCTGGGAAGATGGCGGACTAGTAAGACAGCAGGTGAAGGCTGCACACCACCCAGAGAAGAGGGACAGAAGAGGGAAATCGCGACAACAGAACCGTGAGTGGGAAGTAGCAGCTTCTGCCGCTGCCGGCACCCTCCCCCACACTCTTCAGAATTCTCGGGCCTCTGGGCCTGCGACCACAGACAAAGGGGGCTCCAGGGATCTAGCACTCCCAGAAAGGGAAGAGAGAGGGACACAGCCTTAGGCTGACTCAGGTTCTGACCTGAAATTTGGGCTGCGGAGCCCCACGGACCCTTCCCCACGGACCCTTCCACACGGCAGTTTGCACTGGGAGCCTAGGAAGGACTGGAGAAATCCAACCCTCGCAACCTCCCTCTCTTCTAGCCTGGACTAATTGTTGAGGACTCCACGGGAGAGGGGAGAGAGAGCCTGGGGCTGACCCTGCTTTGGACTCCCAGGTTTGGTCTGCCCTGTCCCGAGAGCCCTTCCAGGCCGGGTGGGGCTGCGCCATTGTTTGCCTTGGAGCCTGCAAGGGGCTAAAGATATACAAACCTCCCAATTTCCTCCTCTACTAACAGGGACTGATTGTTGAGGGTTCAGAAGGGAGTGGAAATATTTCCTAGCTGGGAAAGGGGGGGCGCTATGAGAGAAGTCTGGAGAACTGTCTCAGAAAGTTTGAATCACAGGGCTCTTAGCCCCCAGACAGGAAGCTCTATCACATTGATCTGGTCTGTGTCACAACAAATACGCTCTGACCAGGCATTGAATTGAGAGCTGCCAACAAGCGCCATCTCCTGGCAGACCAAGGAAGTGCACATAAGAAAATTAATAAGTAAGGGAGGCATTTCCTGGCCTCTGTAGCCTCCCTGCCCAAGACCCTAGGAAACGACTCTACAACCAATTACTGGGTCCAGTGCCCAGTTTTGAGCAACTAGCAGAACAATCCTAACAATCAAGGTTGGCCAAAAATCAAAGAGCTGTGGTAACTCACAGCCTCCTGCCACTAAAACCCCATAAAAGAAAAAGAGATAGCGCATCTAAGTAAAATACAAACTGACCAGATGCCTAAGCACCAGCAAAAGATTACGAGCCATACTAAGAAAATAGAAGACATAGCCCAAGAAAAGGAATACAGCAAAGTCCCAGAAGAGATGCAGAATTTGAGAGAACTAATCAGTGAGATGTGCACAAATTTCCAAAATCAAATTAATGAGATGAAAGAGAATATAGTTAAAGAGATAAATGACATCAAGAAGTCATTGAGCGAACGCAAAGAAGAATTTGAAATCATGAACAGAAAAGTAACGGAGTTCATGGGAATGAAAGACACAATAGGTGAAGTCAAAAATACATTTGAGGCATACAACAGCAGACTCGAAATGATAGAAGAAAGAATAAGTGATACTGAAGACAGAGCAGCTAAAATTGAAGAGAGCAACGAACAGAGAGAGAAAAGAATGGAAAAATTTGAGCAGGGGCTCAGAGAGTTGAATGACAACACAAAACGCAACAACATACGTGTCATGGGAGTTCCAGAAGGGGAAGAGAAGGGAAAAGGGGCAGAAAGAGTATTTGAGGAAATAATAGCTGAAAATTTCCCAACTCTCATGAAAGAAATGAAGTTGCATGTCCAAGAAGCACACCATACCCCAATGAGAATAAATCCAAATAGACCTACTCCAAGACACATATTATTTAGAATGTCAAATGTAAAAGATAAAGAGAAAATTCTCAGAGCAGCAAGAGAGAAGCAAACGATCACATACAAAGTACGTCCAGTAAGACAGTGCAGATTTCTCTTCAGAAACCATGGAGGTGAGAAGACAGTGGTATGATACAATTAGGAAACTGAAAGAGAAAAATTGCAAGCCGAGAATTCTTTATCCAGCAAAACTGTCCTTCAAATATGAAGGTGAATATAAAGTATTCACAAACAAACAGAAACTAAGAGAGTTTGCAAAAAAGAATCCACCTTTGCAGGAAGTATTAAAGGAAGCCTTAGAACCTGAAAGAAAAAGACAGGAGAGAGAGGCTTGGAGGAGAGTATAGAAGAAAGAAAAGCAGAAAGGATAACCAAAAGAGTAAAAAGAAAGACAAAAATAAGATGACATATGAAAACCAAAGAATAAAATGGAGGAAATAAATAGTGTGTTTTCAGTAATATCATTGAATGTGAATGGATTAAATTTCCCAATCAAAAGATACAGGCTGACAGAATGGATAAAAAAACATGAGCTATCCATATGCTGCTTACAAGAAACTCACCTCAGACCCAAGGATACAAACCGGCTGAAAGTAAAAGGTTGGAAAAAGATATTCCACGGGAATAGTAAACAGAAATGAGTAGGGGTAGCTATACTAATATCAGACAAAACAGACTTCAAATGCAAAAAAGTGATAAGAGATGCGGAAGACCATTATATATTAATAAAAGGGACGATCCTCCAGGAAGATATAACAGTCATAAATATCTATGCACCTAACCAGGGTGCCCCAAAATACATGAGACAAACACTGGCAAAACTGAAGGGAGAAATAGACATCTCCACAATAATTGTTGGAGACTTCAATACCCCGCTCACATCATTAGGTAGAACAACTAGACAGAAGATCAACAAGGAAACAGAGAACTTGAACAATATGATAAACAAGTTAGACCTAACAGACATATACAGAACACTGCATCCAAACTCAGTGGATTATACATTCTTCTCAAGTGCCCATGGATCTTTCTCCAGGAGAGACCACATGTTAGGTCACAATACAGCTCTCAATAAATATAAAAAGATTGAAATTATACAAAGCACCTTCTCAGATCATAGTGGAATGAAACTTGAAATCAATAACAGACAGGAAAAAAGTAAATTTGCAAATGTGTGGAGACTGAACAACACACTCCTAAATATTCTGTGGGTCAAAGAAGAAATTGCAAGCAAAATCAGTAAATATATTGAGACAAATGAAAATGAGAACACAACGTATCAAAACTTATGGGATACAGCAAAGGCAGTCTTGAGAGGGAAATTTATAGCCCTAAATGCCTATATTAAAAAACAAGAAAGAGCTAAACTCAAAGATTTAATTGCGCAACTTGAGAAACTAGAAAAAGAACAGCAAACCAATCCCAAAGCAAGCAGAAGGAAAGAAATAATAAAGATTAGAGCAGAAATAAATGAAAATGAGAACAGAAAAACAATAGAGAAAATCAACAAATCAAAAGCTGGTTCTTTGAGAAGATCAATAAAATTGACAAACCCCTCGCTAGACTAACAAAGAAAAAAAGAGAGAAGATGAAAATAAATACAATCAGAAATGAAAGGGGGGGAATTACAAATGACCTCATAGAAATAAAAAAAATCATAAGAGGATATTATGAGAAACTATATGCTAACAAACTAGACAACCTAGATGAAATGGACAAATTTCTAGAAATGCATAACCAACCTACACTGACACAACAAGAAATACAAGAACTTAACAAACCAATCACAATTAAGGAGATTGAATCCGTCATCAAAAATCTCCCAGCAAAGAAAAGTCCAGGACCAGATGGCTTCACAGGTGAATTCTACCAAGCATTTCTAAAAGAATTAACACCAATCCTGTTTAAACTCTTCCAAAAAATTGAAGAGGAGGGAAAATTACCCAACACATTTTATGAAGCCAACATCACCCTAATACCAAAGCCAGATAAAGATTCCACAAGAAAAGAAAATTAAGACCAATCTCTCTCATGAACATAGACGCAAAAATTCTCAACAAAATACTTGCAAATCGAATCCAACAGCATATCAAAAGACTTATACATCACGACCAAGTGGGATTTACTCCTGGCATGCAAGGCTGGTTCAACATAAGAAAATCAATCAATGTAATATAGCACATTAACAAATTGAAGGAAAAAAACCACATGATTATCTCAATAGATGCAGAAAAGGCATTCGACAAAATCCAACATCCTTTTTTGATAAAAATACTTCAAAAGATAGGAATAAAAGGAGAATTCCTCAATATGATAAAAGGCATATATGAAAAACCCACAGCCAACATCATACTCAACGGGGAATGGTTGAAAGCTTTCCCTCTAAGATCAGGAACAAGACAAGGATGCCCACTGTCACCATTGTTATTCAACATTGTACTAGAAGTTCTAGCGAGGGCAATTAGACAAGACAAAAAAATTAAAGGCGTCCAAATAGGAAAAGAGGAAGTAAACTCTCACTGTTTGCGGATGACATGATCCTGTATTTAGAAAATCCTGAAGTATCCACAACAAGGCTACTTGAACTAATGAATGAGTTCGGCGGAGTGGCGGGATGCAAGATCAACACGCAAAAATCTGTAATGTTTTTGTACAGTAGTACTGAACAATCTGAGGAGGAAATCAGGAGGAAAATTCCATTTTCAATAGCAACAAAAAGACTCAAATACCTAGGAGTTAATTTAACCAAAGAAGTACGGGACCTATATGCAGAAAACTACAAAACACTACTAAAAGAAATTTTAAAAGACCTAAACAAATGGAAAGACATTCCGTGTTTATGGATTGGAAGAATAAATATCGTGAAGATGTCAATCTTGCCCAAACTGATTTACAGATTCAATGCAATACCAATCAAAATCCCAACAGCCTACTTTACAGAATTAGAGAAGGCAATTACCAAATTCATCTGGAAGGGTAAGTGCACCCGAATAGCCAAAAGTATTCTAAAAAAGAAGAGCAATGTGGGAGGAATTTCACTGCCTGACCTTGAAGCATATTACAAAGCTACAGTGGTCAAAACAGCATGGTACTGGCATAAAGATAGACACATCGATCAGTGGAATAGAATTGAGAATCCAGAAATAAACCCTCACCTATACAGTCAGCTGGTTTTTGACAAACCTACCAACCCCACAGTGATGGGAAAAAACAGTCTTTTCAACAAATGGTGTTGGGAGAACTGGATATCTATAACCAAAAGAGTGAAAGAGGACCCCTATCTCACCCCCTATACAAGAATCCACTCAAAATGGATCAAAGATCTAAATATAAAAGCCAGGACCATAAAACTACTAGAAGAAAATGTAGGAAAAAATCTTCAAGACCTTGTAGTAGGTGGTGATTTCTTGGACCTTACACCCAATGCATGTGCAACAAAAGAAAAAGTAGATAAATGGGACCTCCTCAAAATTAAACACTTTTGCACCTCACAGGACTTTGTCAGAAGGGTGAAAAGGCAGCCAACTCAATGGGAAAAAATATTTGGAAATCACATATCTGATAAGGGTTTAATATCCAGGATATATAAAGAGATGTTACAACTTAACAATAAAAAGACAAATGACCCAATTAAAAAATGGGCCAAAGACTTGAATAGACATTTCTCCGAAGGAGAAATACAAATGGCAAAAAAAACACATGAAGAAATGCTCAACATCACTCATGATTAGGGAAATGCAAATCAAAACTACAATGAGATATCATTTCACACCTATCAGAATGGCCACTATTAAAAAGACAGAGAACTACAAGTGTTGGAGAGGATGTGGAGAGATAGGAACACTTCTTCACTGTTGGTGGGAATGCAGGATGGTACAACCACTATGGAGGACTGTTTGGCAGTTCCTAAAGAAGTTGAATATAGACTTGCCATGTGACCCTGCAATACCACTACTGGGTATATACCCAGAAGAACTGAGAGCAGTGACACGAACAGACATCTGCACACTGATGTTCATAGCCACATTATTCACCATTGCCAAAAGTTGGCAACAACCCAGGTGTCCATCAACAGATGAATGGATAAACAAACTGTGGTCTAGTCACATGATAGAATATTATGCAGCTGTAAGAAGAAATGAAGTCATAAAGTATATGACAACATGGATGAACCTGGAGGACATCATGTTGAGTGAAGCAAGCCAGACACAAAAGGACAAATACTGTATGAATGTGTTACTATGAACCAAATATATTGTGTAATATATTGTTTAATTCAAAAAAAAAAAAATTGTATATGTATCCATTAAATTTAATTGAGAAATGTATATATTTATTCATGTTTTTATTTTTTAGTTTTTGTTTATATTTTCAATTTTAAATGTACAAAATAAAGTTAAAAAAAAAAAGAAAGAAAGAAAATGCAACATCCAAAGTGGAATGAGGAAAGTTTAACTACATACCTGCCTCGGCTTCCTGGGGCAGCCAGGACAAAGCACCACAAACCAGGGGGCTTCAAGCAACAGAAATGGGTTGTCCCCGGCTCTGAGCTCCAGCCTCCCCCCGGCACCTTCCAGCTCTGGGAGCCAACGACCATGCTGGGGCTCTTTGGCCTGTGGACACAGCGGTCGGAGTTCTGTGTCCACCTGCACGTGGGCGGCTTCCCTCTGTCCCCGTGTCCCTCCTCTTCTCGTAAGGACCCTTCTCACGTGGGACCCGGGGTCCACGCCAGTCCAGTTGGACCTTCTCATAGCTAATTCCACCTGCGGTGACTCTACTTCCTCGGAGTCAGGGCCCCAACTCCCCCCATAACCACATCCCAAAATTTTATTATTAGTTAGCTGTCGTGGCCGCGCAGCTAGTACCGAGTAACTGCGTTTCGGCAGGAGCCGGACACCTATCTCCTGAGCACTGGAGGAAGGGGCATAGGAAGGACAGCCAGCTGCGAGTCACTTCAGTCCTAATAAAGTTGAAGTCAGAACAAAATGAACAAAACAAGTGTGTTTGAAAACACAAACTGCAAAATTATCCGTAATTTGTAAGGACAAATTACGTTAATTTGTGACTCTTTTTGCCAGCAAAATCTCGAAGAATTGAAAACGCAAGCCTGTGAAAATCTTTTCAAAGACTTCTTGCAGCGGAAAAGCCCACGCGCGCTGGCACCACGTGCCACGGGCTGCCGGGAGCCGCCGGGTTTCCACGGGCTCTGGGCCCAGGGCAGCTGCTCGGGGAGGCCCCCTGGCCGAGGGCCGGCCCAGCCTTGCTCTCCCTGAAAACGCCGGGCTCTGGGCTCGCAGGCTCCAGCTGCAGAGTCGCAGGCCTGGAGGGGATGTTTGAGCGCCTGTGGCCCTGCCCTTTGCCCAGCATTCAGGAAGTGGGTGTCACCGGCTCCACCCAGCGTGTGGTTCAGACATGCCCTCCGCAGTGGTGCTGTGTGACCTCAGCAAGTAACTTCACATCTCTGAGTCCCATCTCTGAAAGGAGGATGATAAAGCCGCCGTCCCTGTGGTTATTTTGAGGAATTGAATAAGGAACTGCACGAGCTCCGCCTGGAAGGGGTCTGGGCCCACGCTCACCCTCTAGTGTAAGGTGTGCGGTCGCCGCGGTGCTGGGCTGTGCCACCATTTATTTCCTGTCTCCTTAGCTGGGACAGAGCTCCCTGAGGACAAGGGCTGTCACCGCATTCACCGGTCCCAGAGTTGGGACTTGGTCCTGGTCGTGGGACCTGGGGAAAGGATGAGGCACCTCTTTGTGAATCGCCCATAAAACGAGGGAGCTGGTGAAATAAGTGGTTTTCAAACTGTGGTTCCCAAAGTTCCAGGTTTTCCCAGAGGAACGTTGGGACTGAGATGGAAGGGAAGGCGACAAGAGAGCTCCTGAGTCCATCAGAATGACTCCTCTTGTTTCTGACTTTCACGCAAGATTTCGGACAAAGGGCTCAAGGATAAGCTTGAAACTCACGAAGCCAGCTGATCATTCAACTCCCTCGCCTTATTTGAGAGCTTGTTCTGTGCTTTGCTAAGTATAGAACCAGCTTCATAGCGATGTAAGAGCTGGATGCTATGACAAGCCTGGCTGTACCAATGAGGAAACTGAGGCACAGTCGGATAGCAGGGAAGTCAGGCAGTCAGCCCTGCAGGACTACCTACCTCACCGCAGAGCCACTTTCTCTCCACAGCCCCTCTTTAATGTGGGCACACAGTAGGTGCTTAATTAGAGCTTCCTGGCCTAATGACTGCAGTGTGCCTGGGGTGACAGCTCACACACCTCTAGGGAACTCAGCTGCCAGCTTCCTGGTAAGGAGCTTTACTTCTTCCTAATTGTTGTAATTACAAGGTGACCCCACGGCCTGTGTTTCAGGAATTCTCTAGAACTGAGGCATCAAACAGGAGGCATTGCTGAAGAATCTTAAAATTTGACAATATTTTCTTTCTATCTCCTACACCTCTTGCAGCCTCCTAATTGTGAGTAAACACTGTGATTCTTGCCTCTACACAAGCGCTTTCCCGGATCAGTGAAGAGATGTGCCTGGCTAGACACGTGGGACTCGGCTGACGCATTCATTCATTCACTCGTTCATTCTTTCACTTATCCACTCACTCATTCGTTCACTCATTTGCTTTCTGTTCATTCATTCACTCAGTCACTCATTCAAATATTTATAGATATGTCCGCGTGTCTGTGAAAGTGGTAGGTGCTGGAGGCTGTGACTTTGAACAAGATAGGTCATAAAATTAACCACCCACAGAAGGGGGAGCCTGGAAACAAGCAAGCAATGCTGGTAAGGCGTGGGGGGGTGGGGGGGGCACGCCTCGGTGCCTAGAAACAGAAGGAGGTGGTGGCACGGCCAAGGGAGGGGGAGTGGAGAGGACAGAAACAAGCGACTCAGGCAGAGGGAATGGCGTGAAGCCTGACGAGGAAGCCAGCACGGGCTTGTACCATGGAATGCACGTGGAGGGGCCATGGCAGGGCAGGGGCTTTGAGAAGAGGCCGTGGCCGTGGACTCAGTGCTATAGGCTGGAGCCGCCTCCAGTAACTTCCCTCCTGCTTGGACACACTGGCCTGACAACCTTCCCTGCCTTCTGGGGAGCTGAGAGCATGCCCCTGGGGGCTTCCCACCCTTTAGGAAGGCCACAGAGGCCAGGGATGAGGGAGGAGCGTCTGGGTGGAGACGGGAGAGGGGCAGCTCCCAGGGCTCCTGGGCAGCACCTGGCGTCCTGAGCAGCTGCCGGCACCTGCGCCCACTTGGAGGCCCCAAGCCCAGTATGTCCTTCCATGGAAGTAACTCTTTGGTGAAGAAGAATTGTCAGCAGCAGAACCTAGGAAGATTCTGGAGACCTGGAGGGAAGGCAGCCTGCCGGGGGCCCTGATCCTAAAAGCCAGAGGTTCCCGTTGAAGCACCAGGATGCCAGGACAGCGTCTGAGCCACGGCAGCCAAACTTAGGAACTCAGCTCTGAGAATCCCCAACTCCTGGCACATCCCCTTGGCCCCCACCAGGACTCAACATGGACCATCCCCTGCAGGTCCCGGAAAACTAAACGGGCTCAGTAAGTAGATTGATTTGCTTTTTTTTTTTTTTTAAACTTTATTTTGTACATTTAATAATGGAAAACATAAACAATTAAAAACTAAAAAGTAAACACAGATCAATAAATATATACATTTCTCAATTAAATGTAATGGATACATGTAAATTTTTTTTTTTTTTTTTTTTTTGGTGAATCAAACAATATATTACACAATATAGTAGATCCCTGATGCCCCCTTTGTCTGTGGTCGCAGGCCCAGGGGCCCAAGAATTCTGAAGAGTGTGGGGGAGGGTGCCGGCAGCAGCAGAAGCTGCTACTTGCAACTCACAGTTCTGTCGTCGCGATTTCCCTCTTCTGTCCCTCTCTCCTCTGGGTGGTGTGCAGCCTTCACCTGCTGTCCTCAACCCTAGAAGATCTTTTTCGGGCTGTTTTAGCTTGTCCTCTAGCTATTTTTCTGGAGAAGAGATTCCCATGTCTTACTAGTCCGCCATCTTCCCGGAAGTCTTCTGATTTGCTTTTAATGGGGACAGGACTAGCCATGGTAACGAGCGATTATATTAGGCTGAAATGAAAAGAAGCACCTAAGAAATTCAGGCAGTCCCTTCTTGGCTGGGGGTGGAGGAGAACATAGACAAGGCCAACAAGGGGGCCGAGGGACCCCACAATTACACAGCCCCCCGCACCCACCTTCCATGCCTGGAAGAAGCCTGCCCTGGGTTTCATTCTGTGCTGTCACAATCTTGAAATTCTTAAGAATTTTTGAACTAAGGGCCCGTGTTTTCATTGCACCAGGGTCTGCAAATTACAGTGGCGACTCCAGCTTCTGGCTGCCACAACTGGCCTGTGCCCTCCACCGCTCCTTTTAGATGTCACCCGACACCCAGACACCATATATTCCTTCCCATTTCTCAGATTTTGTGGCAGCCTTTCCTTTTTGCCTTAATCACTAATTAACCTACCCTTTTAAATTAAGGTCTGATAAGTAAACAGCAAAGTTCATAAATAATGATCGATGATTTTTTTTTCATATGGATGAAACTTATAAGCCATTGAATGCTTCCCTTGCCCCCAGAAGAGTCCCTGGTGCACCTGTCTGGTCGGCTGTCACCTGGGAACCCGTGTCCTAACCTCTCCCACCACAGATAGGTAAGTTTTGCAGCAGTGTTTTATCTCCAAAAGATTTCCCTCTTAAACTTCCCAACCTCTGCTGGCGGTTGTTCCACAGAAACCCAGAGAATCTCACAGGGAGAAATAAAAGAACTATTTCAAATAACTCTTGCTACGGCAAGAACACCCAGAATTGAAAGGATATCTAAGTCCTTCAAACAATAAGACCTAATTCCATTCTGATGGTCGGTTCTGCAGTGAGATCCTTGGGACTTTTAGGAGATCCAGAATCCTGTATTTTCAGAGGATATATTATCTTAAATTATCTTAATTGTTTCCTTAATGTGAACTTGATATAAAGTAGCCTCTCAAAGTGCATTGCTAAGGAGTGAAAGGAGATTAATAACCTAATCAAGCATTTGGAAACAGTTGGCATGCGTCACAGAGAGGGTACTTGGAAAAACTTCAGTTAAAAATGTAATTATGTTGATTGGAAAGAAGCACTCCTTTGTTTCAGAGAGCAGATCTTATAGTTTGAGAACATTTAACTGAACTGATAGAATTCTATTTAAAATTCCATCTTCTTAATTGTAATGTTCAGGCTTTTACTGCAGAAAGATCTGGATCTCGGAAGCCTTCTGTCACTTTCCTGGTGCTGGTTTTGGGGTGACCAGTGGTGTTATGGAGACTAGGAGATGCACAAATGAAAGAGGTTCTTTGCAGTGTCATATCTTCCTTCTTTGAGGGGAGCTTAGGTTTTTGGAAACCAGGCATTTGGAACCAAGAGAGGTAGGTGATAAGCTGGGAGAGCCTCCCTGATAATATTCTGGACAACGAAGTCCATCCCCCGAGCTGCGGGGCTGTTTTCCTTGTGCAGCTTCATACGTGACAAGGAGCCATGCAAAAAGTCACACCCTCTGATCCTGGGTCCTCTTTCTCCTAGACATGTGTGGAACGGAAAGAACACCTAGGAAGGAAAAGAGCAGGGCCCACAAAGGTGCACAGGCGGCATGGCTTATAGTAGCTAAACCAGCCAGCGAGCCGAAAACGACCCGAAAGCCTTTGGCTGCATGTGCTAAAGGGCTATGGGCAAGACACCGCAGCAGCTTCATCCAGCTGCCGTCACGGCTCTCAAAGTGTGATGCTGGCAGGGTCAGCATCACCCAGAACCGTTAGAAATACAGATTCTCAGGTCTCACCCCAAACTTCCTGAATCCCAAACTCTGGGAGCAGGGCCCAGCCCTGTGGGTTTTTATGGCCCTCCAAGGCCTCAGATGCATGCTCAAGTTTGCAAACTGCGGCTCCATCGCATTTTTAAAAATCATAATTTTTTTTTTAATATCAATGTTGCAAGATATTCAGTTAACACAAGACAATAACTAAAATAATAATAAATCAAGATGGGATATGGTCGGGTGTCCCAGCAGGCAGGGCCTTTCGAACATCTTCAAAGTTATATTGCTAGATACTTCTGTGGGATATAAATGCACCCATTGCATTTTTTTAGAAGGTCCTGGAGACTGAACCCCAGACCTCGTACATGGGAAGCAGGCACTCAACCACTGAGCTACATCTGCTCCCCTAGCCGTTGCATTTTAAGGTGGTGAGGCCAAATAGCCAGTTAAGGGCCAATATCCCTTCTCCCAGCCACAACTAACTTTACCTTACCCAGGCTTGGTGCTTTTCTTTCAAAGTGAACTCATTTTCCTAAGATTTGCATTATCTGAGCCTTAAATGTGCTTTTTCCTAACGGCATGTCCTCAAATTCGAATCATGCCAATACGTCTGATACGTAAAAATTGATTTAGAACCCAACTACAAAAATCTGTATTCGGCAATGTTACTCAAATCACTCCTCTGTTAGATATCAGTAGTGGCAGACGATAAACTATCTTCTGCAATGCGACACCTTCTTACTAATAGACCATTAAGCCGTCTGAAAAAGAGTGCTCACTGATAAAAGGAAATGCCATCTGAAGCGCCTGGTAGCTTTCCAGAGACTGCAAAGGACGGGACCCAGACAGAGAAGAATACAAAGGCTTTCATCCTCTCCAGGCTTTGTGTTCCTCAAGGCACTTTCATATCAACAACCTAGAGGGAGGCTGGTCACAGCCCTGTGCGGTGGACCAGATGACATCAGCAGTGTCACTACTGGAGGGTCAAGGAGCCTGGCGCACTGGAGGTAACTGCCTTGCGGGGGTTCTGTTAGCTAAGAGTGGGGTCCCACAGTCCGGGGCTCTTTTTTTCCACCCTTACCCAGAACCAGAACTTGGATGGAATTCCTCAAAATACTGAGAAATGTAAGGGGTTTCTGTTGAGCTTTCTGTTCCTGAAGTAGTCAAAGAGCTACTCGTGAATGAGAGTGTGTGTCACAGGTCTCAGATTTCACCCCCAGGTTGTCAGGGTTTAGTGAAAACTTTGGTGTCGCCAATGAGTCTGATGAAAACAGAAGGATTTAATGAAGGAGGTCATTGGTCCTGAGAAGAGAAGTGCAAACGGAAGTGCGGCGAATGTGCTTTACTCTTTGTGGACGCTCGTCAACGCGAAGTGGATTGTGCAAATTAATCAGAAGCTTTCATTCCTTGGTTTGTAGCTGTGTCTGTTAAAGTGGTTCTCAACGGGGGGCGATAGGGGGTGTTTGGCAAGGTCTGGAGACACTCCTGGCAGCCAGTGGGTAGAGGCCAGGGCTGCTGCTCAATATCCTACAGTGCCCTGGATGGAGACGTTTTCCACCCCGCAGAGTCCACAGTGCTGAAGTTGAGAAACCCTGCTCTTGGCTTTAAGCTGGTACCCCTTCCAGCTCAGCTGTACCCTGATAATAAACAAAACAACATACTAGAAAAAGTAGAAGGTGGGGCAAGCATAGAAAGTGCAGATTTGCTGGTGGGTGAAGCTGGGTGTCTTAGTTTCATTCCCTCTTCGTGATACTGTCACGAAATAGAGCTCTCTTTTGGGCAACCAAACAAGCAATTTTTTTCTCTACTGGAAGTTTAATGCTTCACCTTAGGCAAACTGCATTGGAAATGGAAAAGGGGCAGCAGACACCAGCCTCTTCCTGCTGTGGACACGGCTGGCTGCCTGAAGATGCTCACCTTTCCTGCTTTACCAGCGCGATTCCATGTGAGTGGATTTTATGGAGCGTCGACCATGGGGCCGCTGTTAGGTGGGAGGGCAGTGAGAGCTGGCAGGCAAGAGGCAGCCTTCAAAGCGGTGTGGCAAAAGGAGACTGGCGAGCGGCTAAGAGGCAGTGAGACAGGGATGGAGCTGAGGATGGAGGGGTAGGGGGAAGGGCAGGGCCACGGACGCCCTCCATGGAGCCAGGGATTCCCCAAGGACACTGGACTCCTCCCCACCACACGACTCACTCCAAGGCCTGAGGCCACATGGGCAGAAACTTCAGTGGAGCTCCACCTCGCAAGCACCTGCACAGGTGTCTTCATTCTACACCTGGCTTCTTCCACCTGCTGCTCCAGACACTGGCACCACAAATAAAAACGAGAATCCGCAGTGCACGAGCTCCTTCAAGCCTACATCAGGTTTTCCAGTTTCTTAATCGGAGGAATAAAAGTGCCTGTGCCTGTGCCTGCCTCCCACCTTCTGGGTAAATGAACACTTTTTGGTAAACTCCTTGAGGAGGCCCGGGAAGATGCTGGGACACAATTATTCCCAGCTGAAACGGACCATCACAGACTCACCTCATGAAACGCATCTCATTTGCCCCCTCTCACTTAATTAGTGTGAAAATGGAGGCCAAGAGCCAGGCAAGGGCTGCATCACGAGGTTAATATGACTGACCACTTCCAGGGGCCTGCCTTTGATCTGGGGACGGGGAAGAAGCCTGCAACCCACAGAGATCAGCTGTTCTGAGAATCCACGAGAGAATTACTCTTCCTTGGAATACTGGGTCGAACCAGTGACTCCTACTTCCCAGCCCCTGTTGCTAGAAAGCTCACATTTTCCAGGAAGGTTCTTTGATGGTCTTTGATCCTTGTAGCAGTGACATGGCTCCGGTTCAGTTTCCTTTATGCCTTTATGGAAGTAATAAGTGCATTTCCAACGTGGTGCTTTATCTTAGCCCATGGGACAGGAGATGAGATCAGAATAGAGTGATTCCATTAAACTGGACAGGTACGAGATACATACCAGTTCAGTTACCATTCTGCCAAGGACTGAATCCAGAGGCAGCTAAACAGGAAATTGAAATTTCTCCCCTCTCAAATTATTCATTATCTGCAACAACATCTTAATAAAACAGACAAGGGGTCAGGAATTCAAGTTTGGTAATTAAACTGAAAAAGAGCAGCTTAGCTCCACTGTTCAGCACAGTAATAGACTCTGACATGTATTGACATATAAATGAAGGGAAGGGGGCAGGAGGGGTGCACGGTGGATTAGACATTAGACAGCCAGCCCTGAGCTTGTCTTTTTCCAATCTGTGCAGAAAGAGCCTGTGTTCAGCTAGGACGGTTTTGGTTGGCTTGAGCCACTGCAGGGGCCTCTGACAAGTGGCCGAGGCAATTTCACTTACCCGGATTGTAAGACAATTAAATGAAAATGAAATGCCTGTGTATTTCCATTTCCTTTAGTAATGGCAAATGCAAAGTTTCCTGAGAAGCTTGCCTAAAGAAAGAAATCAGTCTTGTCTTTCAAAGTGGGGGAGTGGGGAGCGATTAGAGAAGCCCTAGCAAAACTCCTTGTCTGAGTTTTGGTGCTGGAAGGTGGAAGGAGATAGGATTCTACAGTGACATGGAAAAAAACAAACAAATGACCACCTGGGGCAGTGGCTTTCACTGCGCTCACCTCCTGGTAATTATAAGATCATGAGGACATTGCCCCAGGTGGTGGGAGGCTTGGATTAGCACCCAGAACTCCAGGGACACTGGGTTGTGGACTCCTCGAGTGTGTGAGCTGTCACTCTGAAAGCTGGATTCCCAGCAGCTGAAACTGTCTGTGCATTCTAGCAGCCCTGTTCTGTAATCAAACAGCCCAAGTGGAGATTAGGGGCTCCTGTGAGGAGTCGTGGCGGATGTCGGCAGCTAGAGCCCAATTCCCAAGGCCTTCTGGCTGTCAAGTTTTGCTCTTGCGTTTCCTTTCCTCTTCTGAGATAATCACAAAAACAATTTCATTTGTCTTTCATGCAGGGAGAGAAATATCAGGTTTAACAGCCGTGAGCAGGCAGGTGTGTTACCTCGATGTTCTTCTTCTCCGAGTCTGGGGAATTCTGTACCCCATGATCATGCCCTCCACAAGCCCCAGCCGCTCCTGCTGCCCGCTCAGCGGCCCCCGCTTCTCTCCCGCACCTCACACCTTGCAGTTGCTATTTGCTCCTTGCTGTGCTTCTGTCCTGACCCAACCATCTAGCCAGATCCTCTTTCCTTCCACCCTGGAAAAGAACCTTCCCGCCGGTTCTCCAAGGCCTGAGGCTGCTTCTCCCTTATCCCAGATGGCTGGACATTTAGCCCACCAACAAAACACACTGCCCCAAGGCAGACGGCAGGCCTCCGGTGGGGGGGGAGACACGGCCTGGGGGGGCTGGCCCAGTGTGTCACACCAAAACGATGAATATTCCTTTTCTCTCCCAGTTTGGGTCCTTGCTATGCAACAAGCTAATTATTGCCAGTGTCTGCTCCGCATGGAAAAGGAGGATGCGGTGCTGTCTGCTCTGTCAAAATTCCGAGTTGATCATCGGAGCCCTGAAGCGTCATCCTGGTCCCCCTCTTACGTGGGGAGGTGTAGGAGTCCCTGAGAATAAATGGAGACCCTGCCAAACTCTGGCTTACACTGGGCCCAGTGGGTCCCCGGACCGACTCAGGGACACCTCTCTGATTCCAGATTGCATCAATATGCTTAGAGGTTGGTGCAATGCCCCTCTTAGTGGCGAAGACCAAGTAGAAATTCTGAAACTTAATTCCCCCCTGCAGCCAAGATGCCTCCCAAGAGTGGGATGCAGAGAATAGTGCCACCCCTAAAGATTTAAAAGATTCAGGGGTGACGGGCCTGCTTAACCGGCTCCCTGGCCCCTGCAGGTACTGCATGGATCCTGGAGGGTGACTGCAAACAGCCACCCCCGCCCCAGGTGGGACAGCATCCCTGAGCACAATGTGGTATCTTAGCCAGAGCATTTTCATTTGGTTCCAGGTACAAGGCTTGCAGTCATTGATTTAGTAAATGAGTTCTTTTCAGCCCTGATCAGAGAAGGCGGCCAGAAACAGTTGGCATTTATCTGAAATGGAGGAGAGCAGTATCCATTTACAGCTGGGCCCCAGGGCTAGTGAACCCCCCTACCCTCTGTCGTCATAAAATCTGGACCTCCTGCAGAACATCGCATTGATCCATTTCATCAATGGCATTGATGATTGGGTCAAATGAGCAAGAGGTGGTTAGCACGCTGGAGGCTTTGATGAGACAGATGGACTTCCACAGGTGGGAGATAAACCCTCTGGAGGCTGAGGGACCTGCCACACCTATAAACGTTTTAGGGATGCAGCAGTCAGAGGCATGCCCAGGCATCCTCTCCAAAGAAAAAGGCCAATTATTGGATCATGCCTGATGCAACAAGGCATGATGCCTCCACGAAGGAGGAGGAACAACTCCTGATGGGTCTTTGGGTTCTGGAGGCTGTGGTCCATGTACTGGGCAACCCAAGAAGCTGCTGACTTCGAGGGGGGCCCAAAGCAGGAAAGGGCTCTGAAGTAGGTCCAAGCTGTGATGCAAGGAACCTGCTGTGGAATCACATGCTCTTGTAGACTCTAAGGCATTGGAGGTATCCTGAAAGATGCTAGGTAGGGTTTGACCAAGCCCAGTGAGGGGGTTGCAATGCAGGCCCCCAGGGTCCTGGACCCAGATCCTGCCATCATCAGCTTGTTTTTGTTTCCTTGCCTGCTCAAGCAAATACTGTGCAATGAATTGGCGTAAACAATGGCTCGCGGTTTTGAGGCTAGAAGTCCAAATCAAGGCATCATCAAAACAATGCTTTCTTCCCAAACACTGGCGTTCTGGGGCTGGCTGCTGGCTATCCTTGGTCCTGAGCTCCTCTGTCACATGGCCAGGCACATGGCAGCCTCTCCTGGCCTCTCTCTTCTCTTCTGAGTTCTGTTGACATTCAGCTTCTGGCTGCTCCCTGGGGCTTTCTCTCTGTGTGTCTGAATTTCATTCTGCTTATAAAGAACTCCAGCAATAGGATTAAGACCCGTCCTGATTGAGGTGGCTGGGCCACCCCTGAACTGAAAACCTCAACAAAATGTCCTACTCACAATGGGTCCCCACCCACAGGAATGGATTGAGTTTAAGAAGATGTTTTCCTGGGGTACATGGCTCCAAACCACTACACAGATCCCGGTGGGTCCTGGTAGGGAGGGAGTGCCTGACCTCAGGATGCCACATGACTCTGAGGTCAGAACTGTTCCCCATGAGCTGCACCCCATCACAGCTGTGACCCACTGCAGAGCCCTTTCCTGCTCTGGGGCCCACTTGGAGTCAGGCAGGAGGTCCTGCTGGCCCAACAACTCGCCATCACTAAATGGCAGTGGAGCAGGACTGCACTCAAGCAGAACCAGTAGGTGCGAGCAAGTGCTGAGCAGGTTGCTCAACCCCACCTCCCTGCCACTGGAGGTACCATTTCCAGGCTGTGATGGAAGCCCCCTGACCCCTCCAGGGAAGGACTTGCTGCCCAGCTGCAGACGTGGTAGGGACATGTAGAGAGTGCACAGGAGCTTGGAGGCAGAGCATCCAAACAAATAATGATAGGAACAAATTATAACCTGCAGAATAAAATAGGAATCCTTGAGTCCAACCCGATGGAGCATAGACAGCGAGGCAGGTAGATGAACAAGGGAAGCTCTTTCTTACAATAAAATGCTAACTATAATATAGACAGACTGATAGAAATAGAGAACTGCCATTTGACAATCATCACAGAGTGTTGATTCAGACAAGAGTCATCAATGGATTCTAAGGCTAGTGGTGAAAGTTTAGTGAGGAAAAGATTATTGGCATTATCTCAGAATTCCTCCCTACGAAACACCAGTCAATGTCTAAGGGGGAAATGGTGAATTCCAGGTAGAGAAACTTGGCGGACATCAACATGAACAGGTGCTCAAGGCTAACGGCACTGATGATGGGATGGGGTCTCCCAACATCCCGTTGGGATGCACCCTGAAGGGCTCCACATCGCTCTGTGGGGTCCCTGCCTCGGGAATGCAGGACCCAAGTCCGGTCAGGAGCTGGGTTTAGGTTCATCCTCCAGAAAGAAAGGCCTATACTGTTTAAAAGTGTCAAGGACATCAAAGACAGTAAGACGGAGGGAAAATTCCAGAATGAAAGAGACAGAACAATTAATGGAACAGACATTCCTGGACAGGATCCTGGGCGAGAAAGGAAAAGGGTGTGGTGTTGGGGCATTGAGTGAAATTTGAGCAGGGTCTATGGATTGGATGATAGTGGCATTTTTGTCATGCCTGGGGTGTGAGTGACACTGTCACCTAGTGCACAGAGCCCAGGGATGCTGCTAAATATCCCACAATGTACAGGACAACCCCACACCACAAAGAATTATTTGTCCCCAAATGTCACTTGTGCCAAGGTTGAGAAAACCTGATGGAGAGTGTGGGAAGGAACTCAAGGTGGGTTTTTTTTTAAAGTGGGCTAATGATCAACGTGGAATCTAGCCTCAAATCCATGCTTACCAGGATTCAGAAGGAAATAAAGATCCTTGGAGAGACATAGTTAGAACTAGATGGTCATGGGTTTGAATTCCAGCTCTGCCCCTTCCTAGCTGAGTGACCTTGGAAAGTCAAGGTCAGTTGACCTTAGTAAGCTCTCCAAGCCCCAAATGGGAACGGGAATCCCTACCTGTGTACCTCACAGGTAGTTTTGAGATCCAAAAAATCATCTCATAAAGGCCTCTGGCCTTGGAAATTGCCATTCTTTCTAACTGGGAACAGTCCGCATTGAGTTTTGAGACTCCCCGAGGGAAATTTATTCTGGCTTCCTCTACTTGGATCCTGTCAAAAGCTTCAGCATCTCAGGTTGCTATCAAGAAAGGAAAACGTGAAGCCTTCAAGCCAACAACAGGGAGCGGCTTATCAGAACACGGCACCTGTGACGTCAGCACCTTTGGGGGTGCTCAGCTGTGAGCTGAGAAGACCCCCCCGGTCAGGTGGCCCACCACAAGTCAGACCTTGTGCCAGGCGAGGGGAGCCCCCCTGCACCAAGGAAAGCCAGAGTCCTGGGCTCCTCCGACCTGTGGAAGGGTATTCTCACTGCAGCAGGCACCGGCTCTATGTGTCTGTACACGTAAAGAAAGGAACTGGTCCTGGGTTTACCCACATCCTAGTGAGGGACTCTCCACCTTCCCAACTCACAGGGATGAGCCTGGGACTTGACTAATTTCTTTAGGTGGAAAGAGAGCGTGTTTACTTGTTGTCATGCAGGCCTGATGAAAGGGGTGGACTGTGTGAGGTTGGAAGCTCAGCACCGGGCTTCATACATGTGGATTGTATGTCCATTCAGTGGCTGTCGCCTCTTTCCTATGTCCCTTTATGCGCGCTGCTCCCTCCTCTCCCCTCCTCTTTTCTTCTGTGAAACCTAAAGGCAGAGAGAAAAGATACCCGCATCCTGCCCTGGAGAAATCAGGAGGGGTGAAGTCTGAGCTGAGCTTTCCTAGCATCTTTGGCACCTGGAGATTTTAAACATCTCTTCTCCCTCCCTCCCTCCCTCCCTGCCTCTCTGCCTCACTCCTGCACTTTCTCCCTTCCTTCCTTTCTTTCTCCTTCCTTCATTTCTTTAGTGTCCCCTCTATTATAGGCCCTATACTAGGCACTGGGGGTGTGACAATGAAAAAGGCACAGTCCAAACCTACAAAAATGTCTCCGTTTGGTGTAAAAATGACAGAAGAGATTGGAATGAATGATAAATTCCAGAGAATGGAGAGGGTACCCATTGCTAACCTCTGAATCTTAAAATACGCATTTCTTTTTAAATAAGATGTCTCCAAATATTGGGGGTTTTTGTAGTTTATCCAGAAAAGGCCCTCACATGGTTGGAAATTATTTTCCCCACGTTCATGTATGTTTGTGTGTGTGCGTGTGCATGCAGTGACACTTTTTAGTCCTGTACATCAAAGGGTGACTGGAGGAGTGATTTTCTTTGCCTTTGAGCAGAACTTCTGCCTCTCGAATGCAAACACAGCCAATTTATCTTTCCTCCCAGTTTAATAATAGTTTTGTGAAAGCCCCAGGGACTCTTTTCCTTCCTAACCTTCAAACCAGATTTACAAGTCAAGGAATGTTAGAAATGAATTAATTACCTCACTAAATACAAGCGGGACATCAGTGCACAAAAAAGGAAGAAAGAGGCTTCTTATTTCCCTTACAGAAAAGGTTACCAGAGAAATGCTTCTGAATTATCCTTCCTTCCATTGCATCTCCGACGCATTTGAAAGCATATGTACCGGCTCATTTACATATTTTCTAAAGGAGAAGCTCTCCCTCTGCCTCTCTCCCTTCTCTAAATGCACACACACACCCTGCAACCGCCACACATGATCGTAGTCACCTTCAAGGGCAGAGAGGGGGAAAGCCCCTGTCTTTCTATTTCAGAATGGGGTTTTAATTGCCTTCCTGATGCAGATGAGATTTTTTGCTATTAGTTCCAGCATCTGAGAAGGTAAATGTTTATGAGGCTTCTGAAAGCTTCTACATATTTTCTCTTTTGGATCCCTTTTCGTCTGGGTAAGTTATGATTTTCCCACCTCCATCAGAACTCTCTCTAGAACCTTCTCAGGAACATGAAAGACCAGCTCTTCATTGCCGATCTCCCTGCAAACGGGACTGGACTTGGGGTAACTTGATTTCAGCGGGGAGGGTCTGTGAGGATGAAAAGAAAAACTCACCCTTCTCTTATCAAGCATTTGACTCGAAAGTTATGTGATAGGAAAAATTTAAAGACACACACACATAGAGAAATTAGCACCAAATCTTTTCCACATCACACTGGGCTTTTGGAGTTCTGCAAATCAATGCTAGAAAAGTAGGTTTAAGGTGGAGGACAATGTTACAGCAAACCTGTAGACTTAGCCCTTTTAGAACGAAAGTTTCAAACGGGAAAAAAATAGCCTCTGCAGCCACAGTTTATCCAATGTATTGAATCCAGATTTTATAAACCACAAAAATGTCATCACAGAGACCATATGCAAAAACGTTTTCCTCAGAACTTCTAAAGTGGAAACTGAAATAGACAATGCAGACACTTGGATGAAATTTGGAAAGCCAGGAGACAGAGGGCAGCTTTGGGCTGGGACTGGTTGGGGACGAGGACCCCCACCTTCCCCGTGGGGGGGGGCATCGAAGTGAAGGGCTGGAACTGCCCAGGAGCATCTGAAGCCCCTGGGCGGGGGAGGGCAGAACTTATTTCTCCAAGTCTGTAATGTTGCTTTGCAGGTTTTCTTCCATCTAATCTTGATTTTTCTAGGTCAAGGTGAGTGTTCAGCCACTCTGACATCATGCAAAGGTCAATCCAGATGAACGTTTGCAGCCTCGAGTGAGGGAAGAGCCGTTTTTCAGGCGGGCACATCGCAGGGTGGCGGGAGGCTGGGTGCCTGGGGCGGGCCGGGGCCCTGCCTCTCTCCTTCCCTTGCTGCGGTTCTTTTGCATCTCGGAGTAGAGTTACTTTCAATATAAAACGGGGAGGAACATGACTGCTTTTCCAGCTTGTGGTGAGGATCACCGAGGAAGGGCCCAGAGCGTGTTCCTTTTTAAGCTTGACTTTCTTAGCTATGACTACGAGCACGGGAACATGCCATCTGCTTCATGCTCCCCAGGTGCTGCCTCCTGCAGGCACTGTGCTCTGGACCTCGGCCGGCCGACCTGGAGCTGGTTTTATGCAGGAGGCACACCTGTGCCAAGCCCCTTGCTGTGTCCTCACATCCGGGGAGGGGCTGCTTTATCTTCAAGTTGTGGATGAGAGGGTCTGAGCCTCTGCAAACAAACGCTGTGCCCTGCTGTCTAAAACCGCACTGCCCTCCCGGGACGGAACCAAGTTTTAAATCCCATTCCTCAGTCAAATCGGTCACATCGCAAGCACTCAATAGCTATAGGTGGCAAGCGGCTACCATTTTGGATAGGACAGACATAGAATATTTCCATCACTGCAGAACGTTCCATTGGACAGTGCGGGTCTTTCCATTTAAATCCCAAGTCAGGGACAGATGGCTTATGAAACAGGACACATTTGGTAGTGATTATTCACATATAAAAAAAGATGTGTGAACTCCCCAAAGGAGAGGCCCAAATGATTTCCATTAGCCAGGGATTGAAATGTCTATTTACAGATCATTAACTGCTTGACAGAAGAAACTGGCGGGGAGAGTGGAGGGAACCGGTGGCCAGGAGCGCGAGAATGTTCTTGAACCTTGGGCGGTGCTGTCTGCTGAGGACTGGTGAGCCATGGAGAGAGAGCAGGGCCCTCAGCTGATGGGGTGCCTCCAGGCAGGCAGGTCCCAGCCCACCCCCCGACCCAGGGGTGTCGTCCTTGGTCTTAAAAGCAGGCAGCGCCCTCACGGAGCAGAACCACAGTGAGCCTTCTGCACCTGCCTTCCGGCCCGGCCGTGCCCCTGCCTCCCCACCTGAAGACCAGGCCGGGCCACCACGTGGCACCCTGCCATTCCCCTCTCCCAACTTTGCTCGGCCAGGTGCTATTGGTGAGGCAGAGTTCTGAAAATGGACACGGCACGTTCGTCCAGCACCTGTGGAGGCTCTCTGACGTGCCAAGCTCTGCAAACAAACCACATGCTGAATAAGTGGGCGAACACCTGCCGGATGCACGAGCCGTTTCAGTTGTCTTTGCATGTGGGTCTGCAGGTGGAGCCACTCGGGGTTCTCGTGCCCTCGGAGAGGGGGCAGGCGGGGGGCTGGGGAGGGGACTCATCAAGGGCGTGGGGTGCGCTGCACCCTGATATCAGCCTGATCCCTCAGGGAACCCTGGAGCATGAGTTATGCCTCAGTTTGTTCTCCAGCCCCCACTCCCAGAGGAGAGGTCTAGAGTGTAGACCCCCCAGCAGGCAGTCGTTGACTAAAGTCATTCGCTCAATGTTTCAACATCCTGCTGAGAAGGGGGCAAACCTCCCAGGTGTCCCCAGGTGAGGGTCTCCCATCTGCCAAGGGCAATCTTCCAAAGAAGGGAAGAGCAGACTGTTGGTAGCGGGGGTGCAGGGGTGGGGGGGTGCTGCACAGCTCCAGCATGTTTGCCCCCTTGATTCTCCTATCGAAAGAGTACAAATGGCGTTCAGTTTCTGTTGGTTGACCCTCCTTCACTCCAGCTCCTTGTTTTTTTGTTGCGTCTTTCTCAAGTAAAGGCAGATCTTGAGCCCTTCCAATATTCACTGAGATTCCTCTGCTAGCCATGGGTCTCTCCCCAGGGGGAAATGGAGCCATCTGGTTGTGTCTCCAGCTAGCCCTGCCATGATAAATGACAGCTCATGGGCATTCAGAGGTTACAGCAGACACAAAATACAGGGGAAAGTCCCCTCATTAACAAAGCGCATCATTGCATATTCTGGAACAACCCATCTCAAAGGGGCCTGCATTAATTAGAAATATTTTCCTTCAACGTGAGGCTGTGACAGAACATTTGACTGTCTGGACACAGGAAAGAGACACTAATTGCCCAGTTCACCAACGTGCCTTGCAAAGCCGTGGTACTGAAGTATCCCCAAAAGAAAAAGGCCTGTACAACTGTGTATTTGGTTTGATGTAAACTTCTCCACTGAGTTTCCAATTTAAAACTCTTACCCTATACATGCAATATTTTCTAATTAGCCCAAGTGCTCCCTTCCATCAATGCAAAACTGTCTGGGGGGGCTGGAAAGAAAGTTTTGCTTGCCAGACCAGAAAGAAAGGAGATATTCTGAAAAAGCTACTTTTGTCTTTATGGTCCAAGTAGGTTTGTATCTGTGTCTTAATATCTGAAGGAGCCTCTGGCTTCAGCTTTGTCCTCTTCAAAATGTCTGTAACATCCTTGCAGAAGCTGAGGCATACATGATGGTGATTAGGAAAATGAGGCTGTTACAGCACGTGCTTCTTCTTTGCAAAAAGCTGGAATTAGGGCTGGACTGACCCTGGTTTTATAAATTTGTGGTAGGGATATGTTGGAAGTAGTATTGAAATGTCATGGTAGGTAGAGCATGAGCTGAGAGTTCAGGTGGAACTGAATTAAAAGTCCTAGCTCTGCCATTTATTGGCTGCAGAATTCACTCCACCTCTCAGCCTCAGTTTCCTCATTTGCAAAGTGGAAATAACAGTCTCAATCTTTCAGCATTGCTGTGAGAATTAAAGAGAGTGTGCAGAGTCAATGTTTAAAAAATGCTATTATTGTTAATGACAATTATGTGACTGGTCAATGGTTCCAATTGGGCTCAAAGGTGAAGGCCTGAAAGGCTGGTCCTTCCCGGTGGGCAGTTTGTCTCACATCTTTCTGGAACTTTCTTAGCAGAGATTGTTGATGTTTATGCTTCTGGGCTTCACTTCCAGCAGAGGCCCCTGCTTAGGGGGCAGGTAGGCAGATCACATCTGGGAAGTGGGCTTGGCTGGCCCCTCCTGGTGAGAGCTTATGGAAGTTTGACACCCTCTCTGGGTCTGGGCAGCTTAGAGCAATGCAGATTCCAAGAGGGCTTCCGTGTCCTTTTCTCTGAAGGCAGCGAGGCTAAGAATTGTAAGGACGTAGTTCAGGTGGTGACCCCGGAGCCCAGAATTCCTGCGGATGCTGCTAAGATATCAAGGAAAATTCCTAGAGCATGGTGAGATTCCCAGGCAGAGCATTTTCTTTCCCAAAGGTACAAGATTGAGAAGACAATGAAATAACCTTGCCTTTTCTCTTCCTTAGGTTATATGTCTTCTCCCTTCAGACCCATTTCTACCTGGCTGCTCAGCTCACATGCCTGGGTGTAACTGGGAGGAAACAGCCAGGATTCACCACACTCTTTGGCAAATGAAGAAAACGGGCACAGAAATAAAGAAATGGGAAGGACACTTGCACGTGAGACTTGATCATAAGTCCCCCTGGGGCTCCCAAGCCTGCATGTGATTCAACTCTAAGGAGCAACATGGGGGAGATGGCCTCCAGGGAACGGGGTGGGGGGCCCTCTGGGAGTAAAAAGCATTCTCCTGCTCTGTGAAATGCTCCAGCGATCACCACCAGAGACGTCCCCCACTTTCCAAGCTTTTGTTCTGCTGACCAATATCATTATTTTGCAAGAAGTAAAGATAATAAAAAATGCTTCCAATACCCATTTAATGGAGCAAACAATTAAATTCAACCACGTATCCCTTTAGCTAAGATAGTTTGTCAAGATGTGGCAGAGTGAACACCCATCTCTATTGTAAACGAAATATTCTCAAGGCCGCTCTAATCCCGAGAACACGATTACCAGCTTTTCAACTTCACCAGGCATGGGGTAGGATGCTACTGTCAATGCAACCAAGCAGACATTTAAGCAGATCACAAAACCAGGGACATCTGACCCAGAGAGTGGTTTGAAATGGACAAAGTGCCGTGAGAATCTCCAGAGGGAGGAAGACAACCCTGGGAAGGTCACCTTTGCAATCCACCATTTTCTCAACCAGACCCTTGAGGTGTGGGTGCAGTTTCCTACCTGGGGGTTAGGAAGTTTTTCAGAGGATTCTGAAGTTGATAAAAGCATATCAGAATGATACAATTTACAGGAAATGGACGCCCATTCTTCTCTTTGATTTGGGGAGAAAGACCCCCTTGGTGCTTCTTATAATCTTTCGGGGAGACCTAACAGCTCTTACCAGCAACTCCTGCATCTGGGAGTAGCCATGGGGACCCAGACTTGGAAGCCCAGGGGTGAGCCCTCTGTGATGCCTCCATCCTAGGGGAAATGGCTCACAGCAAAGCCTTTCTCAGAAGCAGAGCCAGAACCTTACAAGTGTGGTACCCCACCGTAAGCACATTCCCGGGTAAACAGATGCAACCCAGGCACCAAGTGCCTCTTGACCTCCACGGCCCAGAGCCCACGGTGTCCGAAAGGGAAAAGCTACAGAGAGCAGGAATGGCATCGTGCATGTGTCTGATCCAAAGGAAGTACAAGTCTGCCCCTCCGATTCCAGAGAAGCTGATGGCTGGGTCAATGAGGCGGGGGCGAGGGGGGGTTCTTACCCTTCTTTCCTTCCTCTCCACGCCCCTCCTTCCTTCCTTCTCTCCTTCCTTCCTATTTTTGGCTGAAACATTCCATTTTCATTGTTTATGTAGCTGAAATCAACTGGCTATTTGTCAGTTTTTCTCTCTGCTTTGTAATAAGCAGTGTCTTACCTGAGCTAAATGCTTACTCACACGAGATAATAAGAAATACAGAAAGGCACAGAAGCATTTAGAAGACAAACAGGTTATAAAATTGCCTATTAGGAGCCCTAATTTAAAATCCTTTCCAAAAGGTTCTGCATTCTTTCTCTTTGCTCCCAGACGCCACCCTCTCCTTAAACTCCCCAGCACTCCGTGCAAGCACGCTGATGCCTGCAAAGGTCATGTCAATGAAGTTCATTTGGAACCTCAATTATTTTCTCATGAAAGGAAAAGGCGGGCACCAAGACATTCAGGGGAAATTTTAATTAGGTACAGAAAGGCAAATGCAAATCTCAGATTCTTCCAAGAGCTGAGCTGGAATTGCTTACCTGGACTACCTGTTGCTGATAAAACCTGCGGGGGTGGGTCATGTCCACAAATGCGAGGAGACACCTCTGTGGCATGCGTGGATGTGCATAAAAATGCTATTATACACTAGCCAAAAATACATTCAAAAGATTTTTGTAACCCAATGGAAAGAAAAATTTGTTATTTTCATGTCATGTTAATGTGTTTTTTTCCCTGCCACTAATTATGCTATTTCAAGAAAATAATTGGAATTGGCTAAAAGAAATTAAGAATAGAAACTTGCAAATTATATAACCTAATGAATCTAACTTTTGGTAATGAACCTAGTTGCTACTTAACACGCATCGCTGCAGCCTGCATTAAACAGAGAAGCCTCCTAATTCTTTTAATTCAACTGAACCATTCTTAATAATTCATAATTAAATCTGGTTCAGAAATGATAGTCTCCATGGCAATGTTGATTTATTTGCTTTTTGTGCCTCTGGCAAACGTAGAGAATGACAGAATTCCGAGTGGCAAAAGGCAGGCGCCATTGACAAAGATCATGGAAACAAAGGAAGAGCAGAGGGGCTTCACCAAAAGCCCTTTCTCTCTTAGCTGAGAGGAAAAATGAGGTAGAAAATGGGAGAAAGTGGAATGCGGGGCGTGTATATTCACCATGGGTTTTAGCACAAGGTAGCAACCTTATGCCTGTGAGTATCTGTGATATAAGAACGAATGAAGCTGGGAAGAGAGGCTGTGCCCCCACCCAGCCCCTCTCCAGCTTCCTTTCTGCTTGAAAGACCATCAAAGTCTGCAATACAGAGAAAATGAGTTGAATGAGGACAAATTCAAAAATGCCCTATTAAGTCTTCATTGCCTTCTCCTTGGGCCCTTTAATTGAATACACTACAGACCTGAGAATTTGTGCTATTAGCGTGGACTTGAAAAACCCCAAATTGCCCTCCAACTGCCATCACTTGTTTCGCCTGCTCGTCATAAAAACGTTCTGCTCATGCTGAAACTCTTCCCCAAGACTCATCATCTGAACCCTGAACTCAGACACAGAAGGAAATGAGGTCAACTCTAATGCCCAGATCACAGAGCAGTCCCACTATTATCAGACTTATAGTAATGAAAACAGTAATACTTATAATAAAAGTAATAGACTCAATTAAAGTCTACTTTCAGAGATATAAACAGGAGTCAAACAGTGTATGAGCAACATATTTTTAAAGTCCGACTAAAAGTCCACCTTTAAGGGGTTTGAATCGGGAACCCGGGGCCTTGTAAGGGCCTACTCAAGCCTGCTATGCCTTGGAATGCTGCATCCCAAACCAGAATTCCGTTAACTCTTCAGGGCCTTTTGTTGGTGATTTATTGTGCTTTTTCCTTTAATGTCTTCCAGCCAGCTAGGCGACCACATTTGATTGAATGAGAGTCTGATGTGTGTTGAACAGGGTACAAGAGGCCTTTAAAAAATGGCTTGAAATAGTCCAAGACTGGCAGCATCTTCCAGAAGAAGCCTCCGAAGCATCATACAGATGGAGGCCCCTTTTTGCATGAAGGGTGCGATGTTCGCAAGACTGGCATGGATAATGCACCCAAACACAGGCTGCATCATGGTGGCCCCACGATGGGCACTGAATGTGCTTGGCAGACTGTCAAGAAGAGTGGCGCGAGCAGACAGGCCTGGGCTCAGCCCTAGTTCTGCCACCGACCAGCTGTGTAACCTTGGCCAAAGTCAACCACCTCTCTGAACCTCTATCTCTGTAGCTATAAAATGCAGGGTGGGAAGCGGCTGTGGCTCAGTCGGTGGGGCTCCCGTTTGCCATGTGGGGGGCCCCGGGTTCAGTTCCCGGGGCCTCGTGGTGAGGGCGGGCCCGCCCGCACGGCGTGGTTGGCTGGCCCAGCGAGCACGGACAGCAGGGGGGGGGGATGAATGATAAATAAAATAAAATCTTTTAAAAAATAAATAAATAAATAAAATAAAATAAAATGCAGGGGAACCTCCTTGCTCCTTTCCAGAGTGTTGAGGACTTCAATGGATGGGGGAGATGTGACAGCAAAGGGTAACGAGTACAGCCAATTTCAAAAGAAGAGTACAAGCTCTTCCATGTATCAGCTGTGTGACCTTAAATGAGTTGCTTAACCTCTCTGTGCCTCAGAGTCTTTATTTATAAAATGGAATTAATAATATCGTCAATCTCATAGGATTGAAGGGAGTAATAAGCATTAATATGATGTGCTTGAAATAGTGCCTGGCACATCATAAATGCTGCACAAGTGCTTATCATTATTACTAATAAATTCATGTTCTGTTGAAAAGGAAAGTGAGAAACAGATTGTCCTTGCCTCTCTGGGAACCCTCCAGCTTACGCTCATAGAGGTATAAGACCTTCGTAAAGCTTCCTGGGAGGCCCCTAAAATAAATCCCAAAGGAAAACAAGCCATTTAAAAGTTGGGTTGATGATGTTATCTTAAAAGCAATATGTAATACTGACAAAAATGGAAACAAATGAGAGATTTTACTCACAAAGGAATGGATGGCTGTTGTGAGTGTCTAGCCATGCTGATTCACACAAAGAACAAACAAGCAGAAAATTCTTACTCACTCCTGTGGAAGCCCGCGGCAGCTGAAGTCCTATTGTGTGTGAGGCCCTTGCTCAGCCGAGCCATGGACCTTCACAGAGCTCGTGGGTGGCAGGGAAAGTGACAACGTTGCTGCTTGTGTCAAGAGAGGACTAGAAAGTGCTGGGAGCCAGAGGAGCAGGTGAAGTTTGTAGGGAAGAGCTGGAAGGAGAAGGGGTCAGCCCGCTCTGGGCAGGGCAGGGAGAACTGGGGCCAGACAGGATGGGGGGGGCCGGGGTGTCATCCTGAGGCTGAAGCCTAGGTGAGTGCCGCAGCCCAGAAGCAGGAGGGCAAACTTCCGAGGACTCTTGAATGTTGTGCTGATGACTTTGGATTTGACTCTGGAGGCAGCGAATGGGCTTTCAAGCGGAGAATGGTGTGAGTTCATCTCCCTTGAGTGCTCCAGCCCAGCCAGCGAAGGCTGGACCTGAAAGGGGAGAGAACAGGGGCAGGGAGGCTCTGCGCAGGTAGTGGGAGGCTCTGGCAAGAGACAGCTGGGTCAGCTGCCCTTGTCCCAGATAAAACTTCCCACCCTCCTGATTCTAACACCACAGCCCAGGCTCCTCATTCTCTGATGAGAATGAGCAGAAGAGGGACACCGTGGAAGTGCTTCTTTCCCCTCGGCAGCATTCCTGAGACTGCAGTGCTGGGAAACCCAAGGGAACAGCGCAGGAAGTGGAGGAGAGGTGGGAGAAGACTGGGGGGTGGGAGAGGAGACTGAGGAATGAAGAGAGGATCGGTAGCCCCTTCCTTCCAACCCCTGGGCTTGGCTTTCTGGAAATGTAGAGAAAGGCGAAGAAGCCCTGGTATGATTTCCCAGGAAATGAGATATGCAAGATGAAGTAGCATCCTTTCTAGCACCAGCCTCCATGGCGGCTGAGATCCTCGGAAAGTCATTTCATCGCCCTAGAGAGAGTGGCCGTACGTAATGAACACTGTGCTATTCAACTCACGCCGAATAAATGAATTGAGAGGAGCGTTTGGAGGGATGCATAAATTTCTCATTGATATGCATTATTGAAAGTAAAGAACTGATACGGGAAAAGATTGGGTGGGCATCTCCGGGGACCCCAAGGTGGTCATAAACCTCAGACAGATCCACAGGTAGCCTGAGCTGCATTCCCCCTGCTGCTGCTACTTCGGCTTTAATTTACAAAGCTATCGACAGCCTGGTGCAAGCATCCCTGTTTTTCAATTCAAACAGCTTTCTTCAAGTTTGGAAAAATAGAAAATATTCCCTTGGGTACAAAGAACACGCGTTTCAAGAATGAGTAACCTGGCATAGTGAGATGAGAAAAGCTGGCCGTAGATAACGCAGTTCTCAGGCACACGTGTTTTGTTATCAAAGTTCTTAAAGCTAAGCACTGAGTAAAGGTTTCTTCCCACCCATATACACGGGACTATTAGCTTGCTCTCTGATTCAGGCTTTTCGCACTAGTCAAACAGTGCCTCTGGCACCTGCTCAGATAAATACCTGAAACTCTTTCTTACTTTCTCTCTCCTCTTTTTGACCATGTGAAGCCCAAACACATCTGTGTCATTTGTCCCTTGAAATAACTAAAATTTAAAATGTCAACTAGATGTGAAATATAAAGCAAAGCAATGGCTTCCAAAACAACAACAAAAAGAAAACAGCTAACAGTTCAAAAGTGCTCCCGCCAGTCCACGCTGATGGGACACTGCATTCTGATCCCGGGCACAGGAGCCTTGACCTGATACACAATGCCAGATGATGGAAGGGTACTTAGACGCTGAGCATTTTTCAGATTTCATAGGAAATGATGATTACGTTTGGCATGAAGACATTTGGATCTCCTTTCTCTCCCGAGGACACAGCTATGTTCAGACCAGGTTGGAACAAACATTCAGCTGGGGAGGAGAGGGATGAATTTATGACTTTACCTCATACAAGATGTGATGCATTTGCACAGAGGCAATTAGCATCAGGCTCCTGTAATGGATGTCGATTTACCCTCCAATCCTCAAAATACTGTCAAAAGAAAAAGAGAGAGAGAAATTAAAAAAAAAAAAAATACTATCAAAAGCCAGTTGGACATGGAACCAGAAGGTCTCCGTTGGTCTCCATTATTTAGTGGATTTATTATTCAGAGGGAAAACTAAATCACATGCAAGCCTCAGTCTCCCCACTCATGAAATGGAGTTAATCCTGCTTACATGTGGTGTGACGCTTAAATGGGAGCATTATGTGGGCAGGACCTTGACATGATGGCTAGCCCACCTGCTTATCTCTATATCTCCTTCATCCCATCCTTATTTGTTCATTTACTCATTTATTTGCTCACTCATCCCTCCCTCCCTCCCTCCATCTCTCTATCCATCCATCCATTCGACCATTCATCCATCCATCCATCCATACATCCATCCATCCATCCATCCATCCATCCATCCATCCAACCAACCAACCATCCATCATAAATACCTGTTATAGACCAGGTTTTATAACACTGCTCTATGCCGCTGGGAATAGAGCTGTGAATGAGAGCGACAGGTCCCTGCCTTGGCCAAGGGCCATTGGCATGGTGTGAGGTACAGGAAGAAGAGGGTGTAGGGAAGGGAGTGGTGACTAGGAAGTGGTGTAGGGTGGAAGTGGAAAGGCTGGCCGTGGGTAGACCATGCAGGGTTAGCTACTGCAAACTTTTCTGTGGATTGCAGGGAGCCAGAGTGGATGCCCAGCATCCGGTGTGGCCCTGGAGTTACTGGTCCACAGGGCAAATGTGTCTGTCTTCATGGGCAGACAGTCCAGTCCCGCCATTCCCTTTGGTAGCCCTTCCCAACCATTTTCTTTCCCCTTTCTCCCCTGCTGGTCCTCACTGGATCAAGAGGGACTAAGCCCAAGGAGCCCAATGTGTAGGTACTGCTCATTTTAGGTCTCTGCCCCAAATGCACTGGTTTCTTGTGTCACCATCCAGAGCTATTTTATGCATATATATGTACTCTATTTTCTTCCTTTTTGCCTAAATTGTACCATACTAGATGCACTATTTGTTCACATTCACCCATGGCAGAATAACCAAGGTACAAAATTCATTTTTTGAAGCAATGTTTAAACAACAAAGGGCCCAGGAAGCACACGACGTCCCTCCACCGGGCTGGATTACGGCAGGGCTTGTCCACCCTGGCTCTGCTGACCGTTGCGACCAGATCATTCTTTCTTGTGGGGTCGTCCTGAGCAGCACAGGGTGATTAGCAGCAGCCCTGGCCTCTGCCCGTGTGATGCCACCACCCTCTCCCCCGCTGTTACAAAGATGTCTCCACATGATCCAAATGTCTCCTGGGGGCACACACACTCCCACACTGAGAATCACCAGATTATGGCACAAGCATGCTAGGTCATATTGCATAGACCGAAAAAGAGGGGGAGAAGCCCGTAACGACATAGACGCCCAAGCAGGCCCAGAAGGAGCCCTCCCAGGGGGTCCACAGCTCAGCATGAAGAAGCCCAAAGCAGTCCTAGGTGGGGGCGAAGGGGGGGTGAAGGGCCGGAGAGCTCCCCAGCAGGGAGGAGATGGAGGCCACCTGTGCACAATTTTCGTCCGTGCTGGCTGGCTCTGCAGCTGTAATGAGAAGCTTCAAGAAAATCTGATGGAGTGCAGTAACGGGACCCAGCCCAGACATGCTTCCTGTATACATTTCAGAGTGTGCCAGGCCGAGGCCAGCGAGGCCTCTGGGACTCTGAGCAGCCCCACTGGGCTGCGACCTTCTCAGCTGCCACTCTGTCCTCCTTCCTCATGCCCAAGAATGTTGGCCTCAGACACCCTGACAACTGGCACCGCTGGACAGACGTCAAGTCGCTTAGAGCGACCCGTCTTGGGAGTCATCGTAAACCTCCCAGGATTTCAATACACCCAGTTAATTCCAGCTGGCGTCAGATTAGCAAATTTTGCCTAATAATTCTCATTTTTGCAAGTGATTCTCATTGGTTTTATTTCTCAAAACTCAGAGTGGCCCCAGGAAATGGACTAAATGAGCCAGCCGAGCAGCCCACATTGGAAAAATGTCCGTTTTCATGCACATTTAATTGATGTATGCTTTTCCATAAACCCAGACATGGGAGGAGTTGAGCTAATGATTGCCTTGTCCACTTTCCATCCCTTGCTCTCTCTCTTTTTTAACATATAAATGTGAAAAGAAAACACAGCTTTCCTCTCCCATCTTCCCCTGCCTGGCTCATGGCCTTGAACTCTGCTTGTTGCTGGCTCAGCTGACGTGGAAGGCTTAGACCGTGGCCCCTTTTCGAGCATTGCAATGTAAAACAGACTGCCTGATCTGAGTTCTCTCACTTATGTGAGTTCTTCCTTTCCCTAAGAACGAGGAGAGGATGCCTCTTAGGTCATAAAAAAATGTGGCTTAAAAACTTAGACCATCTGGCCAGAGCTGACTGTTTAACAGCATCTTCCCTAAGCGTTCACCACATGCCAGGTAGGTGTGTTCCTACCAGGTCCCCGTAGGGCAGCTCGGACTCCAAGAAAGCCTCCCAGCCCGGCCCGAACTTGGAGAGCCAGGCCACGCCATCCTTGCCACGTGCCCATTTGGGGAAGGCAGACACGTATCCCCCTTAGAACACTTCTTAACAATGGGTCTGGGAGCATGAATTGAAATTAAAAAAAAAACATTACTCTTGTGGGGACGTGTTGGTGCAGATGTGATGTATTTATTAAATAATACACAGTATTGTGTGGACTTAGTAAGGAGTCCGTGGTTTTCACCTGACTGGCAAAGGGGTCCGTGGAGCAAAAAGGTGAAGAAGTCTTGGCTTAGAAAGAAGCTGGCAGTGGTGAATAGAAATGCCTTTCTGGAGATTGAGGCCCACCTGCCACTCATCCCCCAAGAATACAGAGCACGTGTCCAGGAGGCACGTAGATCCAGGTTCATATCCCAGGTAGGTGTCTGTGGACCACAACCCGTGATGAACACTCAGATATTCCACCCACCAGGGGATTGTGAGGCTTAGAGGAGAGGTCTGTAAAGCAATTAGCATGGACCAGGTTTTGATACATTGTGATACAGCTGGTGTGTTGTGATACATTGTAGCCAGCACAGGGTGGGCTCCAGCACAGCACTGTTGTCTCCTATGTTGTGACACAATGTAGCCATTACAACTATTGTTGGCAACGCACAGCTCCCATGGTCCTATCCCAGCTCCAACATGGGCATGGAAAGGGGCCTTCCCTGGGAAGCCAGGTGCCAACAAGAGAGAGGCCAAGGATCTGTGGAGGTCTGGGCCCTGGTTCAGTCCTGTCTGCAATCGGGAGCTTCTCCCAGAGTCTTTGGAGTGAAGGAAGGAAATTTTTTCCAGCAGCTGCTTTGGACACTTCATTTGTGAGACAACAGCACCCCCTCCAGTCAGAGAACAGGATTGCCTCTAGAACTTTCTCTGGGCTTTCAAGGCACCTGGACCGAGGGATTAAGAGGGGGGGTTAAGGTGGTGCCTGGCCCCGGCCAAGGGCAGGATTCACCCAGGAGATAACGGTGGCCTCAGTTGCCACCCCCAACCCACACGCAGGGGCTGTGGCATCTGTCCCACCTCTGGAGCCCTGTAGTCCTTCCTTCTGAATTCCTGAATTCCTGGTGATGGGGACTCCAGGAATCCTAAGGAGGCCAAAATTCACCCCCCACCTCCCTTGAGGATTACAACAATCTTTTTTTTTTTTTTAATTAGAAAATGAAATAATATTTTTTAAAATAACAAATAAAAATACAAAAAAAATGAAAAAATGGAAATAATAAGCATTTTTTAGGCCTTGTGTCTTTCATCTCTGTAAGATCTGTTGTCCTGTATGAACAGTAACAGTTTCTGCCACGTACTCCCCCACTGTCTTCGTTTCTCCATGAGACTTACTGCAATCTCAGCTCCAGCGTCCAGCTCTGTTCCCTCGGGCCAACACTTATTGGACACAAAGTAGGTTTTGCTGGCTCTGGCCTTTTGCAGTCTAGGGGCTGTGCCTGCACCCCCACCTGCACTGATCCCCTCCCCTGCCATTTCCCACCCACCCCAGAAACTTGGCTACTGTTTGGCTTGGAAAACACCAGAGAGCCAGGCTCTAAGATGTCCCCCTCTGCCTGGGGTCTATTTCTTACCCCTCTCCCCGGGCAATGTCTTAAGAAATGGAGGAGGGCGGGGTCCTCCCCTCTTGGTGCCCTCCCCACCCCTACCCTGGGACCAGAAGAACTTTCTCAGTGATTTCCTGCCAGGTCACAGAAAGAGGGCTGCAGAAGGAATGAGCACTGACACTGGAGCAGCGTGGTCTCAGCTCAAAACCCAGCGCTGTGATCCTGAGCAGGCAGAGCCACCTGTGTGAGATCCCAGAAGGCTGTCACCTGTGTGAGATCCCAGAAGGCTGAGCCATCTGTGTGAGATCCTCAAAGGCTGGGTCACCTGTGTGAGATCCCAGATGGCTGTCACCTGCGCCTCCCAACAGAAAATGAGAGACCCCAGGCTCCATCCCCATCCTCCCCATGGCCAAGGAGCCAGGCTGGCGAAGGCCCTTTCCTCAGTCTCTTGGGAGCTTGGAGATGGGTCAGCGAGAACCGAGGGCCCAGCACCCCTTTCCCACCCACGTCCTGCTGGCTCCCGTACCTATGCTGCAGACTGCTTCTGAGAGCCAGGGTGGCCTGGCAGCCTCCTGGTAAGCCAGCGCTCTGCGGAGGCAAGGAGCTGCTTGCCTTAATTAGAGCTTCACTGCTTACTATTAAGAGGCACGTTAGGTAATCATTCCAGGGTGGATCCCAAATGGAGTCTATTTAAAGCAGGTACCTGAATTTTGTGAATGGAAATGATGGCGAGTCAGGCTCCTGTTACACTCTACGGGACCCAACAAGCGCCGTGTGTGATGCCAGCTCCAGTGATAATCTGCTGGGTAGCTGCCGTGTCCATTCTCACCATGCCCAGGCCTTGTCCTGAGCACCCAAGTGCTGCTAATACAGAGTCTCCCTCACAGCCTGGAGGTGATGGTAACATCATCTCCATCTTACAGCTTAAGAAACTGAGGTCCAGAGAGGTTGAGGAGTTTGTCCAGGTCCCACGGCTGGACAGGGCACAGCTGGGATTGACCCAGGGGGTTGGGCGACCGCATCCCAGCTCTCGAGCTGTTCCTTGTGATTGTCATTGTCCATTCATTAAGCAGCTAATGATGGAAACCAGCTACTGTGCTGGATGGTTTGTATACTTTCTCTCTTCTAAGCATTGCAGTGAGGAGGTAGTGCCATGCCCATTCTTTTTTTTCTTTTCTTTTTTTTTTTTTTATTATGGGTAAAAATCAAAATTCTCACAATACATACAAACATTTGCAAAATGATATATAAATATATATGCATATATGTGTATTTGCTTACAAAAATGTTGTTTATATATATATACATATATTTTAAGAGGTGCTTAGATTACCCAAAATATTACACAGAACCAACTGGAATTCCCATGTTGCCCACCTCCCACACCTCCCACCACATCCCACACAAACATCTCCCACAGTGTGGCCCACCAACCTCAATGAACTTACACATCCTGGAGCCTTGCCACCAACCATAGACCACAGTTCACACTGTAGACCACACTCTCTCCCACTCAGTTCTGAGTGGTGTGTGCTGATGTAAAATGGCCTACATCCATTGCCACAACAGTACTCAGGACAACCTCCAACTCCCAAAGAAGCCCCTGTATTTCAACTGCTCATCCCCTCCCTACCCAAAAAGTGTCAAGTGGTCACTGGCTCCACCTCATTGTTATAATTTCTTGCATTGCTAGAATCACCATATGTGAGCAAGAGAATACCATCAAGTCCACTCTAGTCCATAGTTCTTCCCCCAATCCAGAGGCGACTGGGATGGTGATGTCCACTCCAACTCCAAGTGAGAGAGGGCTTATATCCCATGGACATGGTGGGTGGGATGATCCTGCCTGCAGATGCAGGCCCTCTCCATTCCCTGGGATGTATGCCCATTCTTTAGATAATGAAAATGTGGCACAAAGAGATTATAGAACTTAGCCCAAGTCTATGCAGCTAAAAGGTGGTGGAGCTGGGATTTGAACCAAGACTCAGCCGCCCCCTGTTGCTTACTCTTGGCTCTGCGTGGCCCTGCCCCTCTCCCTCCCACGTGATCACCTCTATCGCTTATGAAGCACCTGCACTGACCCAGGAATGCTCACATGGACCCCGGGGCTTCGCTCCAATTACGCCATATTTAAAAATGAGGAGACCGCTCAGAAAAGGTGGGTGACTCGTTCGAGGCCCACGGCTGGTGAGCGGCAGAGCTGGGACTTTTAACCGTTTACTAGAGACCAAGATTGACATTATCGCACGTGTCCCACTGGGGTTTCAGGATCAGTTTGGGCCAGAAAATGTGTTCTGAGTGGTTCTTCCCTGAGCTGTGGGGTGCTGAGCAGCTCCCCCTTCCCCACTGGCCTCTGCTCTGAGAGACGGGTATGCTGGGGACGCTGCCTGCGGCTGGGGTCCAGGGAGGCCATTGGCTCCAAGACTAGGTTCTAAGGAAACCAAGACACGCCTTCTGCTGCCTTTCCCTAGTCTGCTGGAATCCTGTTGTTTTTTTTCTCAATTCCCATTCTGTGTCCTTGGTACCTTAGTACCTCCTTGCCTGTCCCTCCAGCAAAGCCGGCCCCAAGGACAGAAGCATTTACAGGTGTGGAGAAAACGTGCTGCTTTGCTGTCTGCTCCCCATCCAGTCCCTCTCCTTTGGTAGCCCCTCCCCTCCCCTGCGGCCCCAGTCAAGCCTTCAGATGACACCGCTGGACAGACGTCTTTCATTCTCTAGCTGTTTATTTTGAAATGATTTTAAAGCTTACAGGAAAGTTGTGAAAATAATACAAAACCCAACAGAGACTCCAACATATCCCCCTTCCGGATCCCCAGAGCCCCCACCCTTAGCATTTTGCCATATTTGCCATAGCCTTCTACCTCATCTCTCCGTCTAGAGCCTCCATCTATGTCTGTCTGTATTTTCTAAACATTTGAGAGGACACTGCTGTACATCATGCTCCCTGAATCCTTAACACTTCTCTGTATAGTTCATGAGGACAAGGATATGCTGCTCTGTAACCATCTTGGATGCAAGTGTGCAGTTTAAGAAATCTAGCGCTGGCCTGGGGATCACAGTCTGTACGCCAATTTTCATCCATCCCAGGAATGTCTTCGGGGACATTTTCTCCTCAGCTGTTAGATCTAGTCCAGGATCATGTCCTGGATTTAATTGCCATGGTCTCTTTAGCCTCTCTCTCTCTCTTTAAATTGTGGAAACCTGTATTCAACATAAAATATCCCATCTCACCCACTCCCAAGAATAGAAATCAGTGGGATCCAGCACACTGACAACACTGTGCCCCCCTCACCGTCATCTATCACCAGAGCTTTCCCATCACCCCAGAGAGAAACCCTGCACCCATCCAAGTGACATCTTGACCACAATCTCACAAGAGACCTCGAGCTGCTACACCCCTTCTGGATTCCTGGCCCACACAGTCTGAAAGATTTAATAAAGATTTATTGTGGTTTCAGGCAGCTAGGTCTTGAGGTAATTTACTGTGCAGCGATAGATCATGAATCTGGAAGCCAACGCAGGGGAATGCGGCACCGAGCCGACGCCGGCAGGTTCTGAGGGGCCTGGCTTCCCATCCAGACCCGCGCAGGCCTGAGGCCACAACCTTTGGCTCTCCCAGTCACTGAGCCCTGTCCTCCTTTGGCTCAAGCCCGTGAGGACCACGGCTTCTGTCACTTGCAACTGAAGGGCACTTGCCAATACAGGGTGATAGCAAGAGGAAATGTGCACCAGGGGCCCAGAAAAAGATCCCAAGGAGGGTTTGGAAACAGAAGCAGCAGGTGGCAGCCCCTCACCCTCACATCTGCCAACGCCACGCTCAGGCCGCCTTGGTGGGACAGCGCTCCTCGCTCTTACTGTCACCTGCTCTCCCCCGACCACATCTCCTGCTTGCTTACTGTCCCATTCTTCCTAGCGTCACCCTACCGCAAGCTCCTGTGCCCCTGGCTTCTCATTGGGACCAACCATGAGTACAGAGGAGAGCAAGGCCGAGTGTTTACTACCCCTGCTGCCTTCACCTTGGGTGCCCAAGCACTGGTGGCATCCCTCACTGTCCTCCGGGTCACTGCTCCTGGCTTCAGCCCTCCCCGCCCTCATGCCTTAGGAACAGGGGGTGGCCAGGCACCCCCACCAGCCCTGGGCAGGGCACGCTCAACCCCACCTCTGCAGGTGGCCCCTGCTGCCAGTTCTGTCTCCTGCCTGTGCCTGCCTGACACAGTGGTAGACTGTCATCTCTGCCTTGCAGAAGAGGGCTTTTGGCACAGAGAGGTTAAACAACTGGCCCAGGGTCACACAGCGAGAAAGGGGCAGAGCCAGGATTTGAACCCAGGCAGTGTGAGCCCAGAGCTCATGTTCTTGGGCTTTATTCTGAAGGCAAAAGAGTGGCATGGGCTTCAGGGCTGGTTTAAAGGAGGACATCTGGCTGACAGGGAGAGGCTCGTGGAAGCGAGACCTTGTGTCTGGAGAAGGGGAGGAGGACCTGATGGTCGTCCAGGTCACAGATGGTGGGGTGGGAAGAGAGAGACGTGGCCCCAGTACCGATGGAGGTGGGGTGGGGCAGGGGAAGGGTCCGGGACGAGGCCTGCGTCTCTGACTCGGGTGGGTGGCTCCGTGGACGCTGTAGGGCTTCTGAGGCAGAGGAGCTCAGAGGGCTGGGACCTGAGAGCCACCTTGCATACACAGTTCCAGTCTGCTCCAGGCCTCAGCTCCTTGGAAATTAGGTGCAGACCCCCCAGGGGTGATGGAATTTCTTCCTCCAACCCCCCTGAAAGCCCCCAGAGCCTGAAGACTCTGATTCAGCCTGGGGACTGCCTCTTATCTTGAAAGCTGAGCGCCAGCCTGCCCTTCTCCCCACGCATATATGAAACCCTACTTTGCATTAATGCTAAAATGCGTCAATGGGAAGCTCGATACCAGCCCCTGCTGGGAGTTTTAACAGTTTCCAGCTAGCTAACCATGCCTCATGTATGTTTAAAATAGACTTTTGCTATTACCGCAAGGCCTGCAAATCAATTTCTTAGTCACAGAGCCTGCTTCATCTCCCAGTCCAGGTGAGCTTAAGCAGGATGCTCATTAAAAGAAACAATGGGGTGTAAACACAGGAAAATAGACGGGAGCCCCAGGGAGGACAGATCAGCGCCTCTGGCGCTGTGTAGCAAGCATACAAGATGCCCCGGATGAGTCATGCACTTCTCTGGGCCCTGGTCTCATCCCCAGTAAACAACAGATGGATATGCACTGCCCAAATCCTTCTCCTGGCTCATCTCCTGCCTTCCCACAGCAGTCCAGGGAGAGAGGGCCAATCTGTCCTCATCCTGCAGAAGAATGCACAGAGGCAAGGGGAGGTCAAGCCTCTGCAGCCAGACAACACTTCAGTAGAATCCTTGGGCACCTCCCCAGGACCAGGTACCCAGCTGGGTGCTTGGGCTGAGCTGTGAACAAGACAGATGTGTCCCTGCTGCTGGGGCACTTGCATGCCATGTGGGGAGACAGACCATATCCAAAACAAAGTAAGAAAAAAGAAAACTTTCACAGACAGTAAATTCTTTGGAAAAATAAGTAAAGCAAGGTGATGTGACGCTGCGAATCACTGAGCCGGAGGAGACCCGACATCTCAGTCTTTCTAGGCTTTGGTGGGAACCAAGAGAACTTGTGTGGGCACTGCAGGCAGATTTCCTGGGTTCAAATCCCAAAGCGCCTTCTTAATGCCTGAGTGCTTTCAAACAAGTTGCTTAACCTCTTTGGGCTTCAGTTTTCCCATGTGAACCACGGGCATGATAAAAATGACTAGTTCACGGGTTATAGTAAAGGTAAAAGTCAATGATGTGTGCATTGGGTTTCCTATGGCTGGGTCCACAGGAAATGCTCAGTAAGTGGTAGTTATTTCATGTAGATATGGATATAGATGAGGATGTAGATATGGAGGTGGGTATGGATGTGGATATGGAGGTGGACATGGGCATGGATATGGGTGTGGATATGGTTATGGACGTGAACATGGACGTGGATGTGGATGAGAATGTGGATATGGATATGGATACAGATTTAGATATAAATATAGATGTTGTTAAATACATGCAGCTAGATATGTAGTGAAATGGTTCTGTTATAATTGATCATTATTGATAATGATAATCCTAATTGGAGCCAGAGAAGCCATCTTCGTACATCCCATTTTCTTATGGAAACTGATGCCAGGAGGGACCTCTCCCTGAGCTGCCTTCCTTGGAGCCATCCACATGTCTTCTTGCTGCCCCCAACCCTAGGAAGTGCACCATGTCCTCCACTCTTGCCACATGCCAGGCCTGGAGATGAGCTGTTTGCATGCATGACCTCCCGTCTCCTTCCCTGTAACTGCCTGAGATGGGCCCTGCCATAAATTTACAGACAGGGAAGCCAAAGTTTGAAGAGTCCATCACTGATTCAACAAATATTTATTGAGTCCCTGCTGGAGTCCTGGCCCTAGAGATACAACAGTGAGAGAAAGTTAAGCTCCGTTGGAGTGGAAGAGATGTGTCCAAGGCGGCACAGCTCACGGGGGCCTGAGCTGGGATCTGGGCTGGGCCTGCCTGGCCACACAGCCATCTGGCTCTGGTCAAGTGGCCCCTCAAAGCCCAGGGGACTTCCTGGAGGCATCCCCGAGGCAGGTCCTTGCACAGCTCACACCAGATTGGACTTCAGGGTCACAGAACCAGCACCCGGGACACTGGGTGGGTGGGGGTTGTCTTCCAGCTTCAGAGCTTTGCCACACCCAGCCTAGGCCCAACTGGGTGCCCTCACCCCCAGCACTGGTGGAGGCACCTGGTCCTCCCTGCACCGAGGGCCAGCCCCATGGGCTGTCTAGCGATGGGTGCCCCCACCCCTGCCGTACCCACTCCCAGGGACCCGCTCTGGTCCTACGCCCTGAGCCTCTGCCCGTGGGGCCTGGCCTCCCTTTTCTGATTGCCGGGCTCCTTCTAGCCCGTCAGTGCTCTCCACTACCTTCTGCAGACCTGTTCCTCCATTTGCCATCTGTCTCGCCCAGTGCCAGCCTTGCCCATGCCCACTCCCCAGTTCCTGGCCCAGGCTCAGCCAGGGTGCGGCCCACCAGGCTCCGGCTCCCGCCATGCTCCCCCCTCACTGCCTGAGGCCGGTCACACCGGCCACCCGCGAATTTTTCACAGAGGCCGTGATCCCGTCGGCCACAGTGCGCACAGGCCTTCCCTCTGCTCTTCCCGTTCCTGAGATACACGTGCCGCAGTTTTGAGCATTTACTCGGGTGATTCCGCCATGAGGCTGCAGATACCACGAGCGCAGGAGTGACGCAAGTCTCCTCATTGCTATAGCCATCGGGCTGAATGAACACGTGAATAAGAAGATGAGAGCCTGGTGTCTCAGTGGACCTCTGAATAAAGGCCAGACAATGCCACAGGGTGTCTTTGCTCAATCCCTGTAGGATTCCCAAAGGCCGCCTCCTCCTGCTGCTCCTGATCCACCTTCTCCACACCTGGAAAGTGCCGGGAGCCCCAAGTCTGGCATGACTCTGTGAGCCCAGCCTGGCCCCATCCCCTCTGGCTCCAGTCCTACCCCCTTAAATTTGGTCTCTGTGGCCCAGCCCACATCTGGGATCTCCCCACTGGCTGGCCCTGCTCCCTCTCCTCTGGGTCCCCTCCTTCTGCCAGGCATCCTTCCCCTCCAGATGCACAGGTTCTTCCTGTTATACCAGCAAATCCCACCCAGCCCTCCACCTGGGGAAGCCAGAGGGGTGCTGGGATCCAGAGACCCAACCCTCCCTCCTGGACCACTCCCAGCCCACCCATGACTGTGGCAGGTAAACCTCAAGTGCTCAGGAACAGCCACACACCCCAAGCTCCCTAAGGCCACATACTGAGGTGGCCCCCAGGGGTTTGCCTCCCTGCCCCCAGGCCTCATCCCTCAGTGGTCAGGAACGGTGACCCCAAAAGGAAGGGGGCAAAAACTAGACCCATGCATTCTTGGTTGCCCACAGCCATCTTCCAGGGCCAGAGGCTGAGCCACGAAGAGAGGGAGAGAATCCCTCTGCAGGAACCTCCCGAAAAGGACAGCTCCACCGGTGGCTGCATGTCACAGCATCTCCAAAGCGCCTGGTCCCTGCCCCGGGGCCCTGAGCCTGGCTGGGGCGGAAGCCTTGCTCTTTTCAGGGGGTTGTGGACAGCGGGGAAACGCGGGACAGGGGGCGCCGCAGTGCCAGCCTGGCCCCCTCCTCTAGGTCCCCAGGCCCCACGGAGCAGCTGGAGTGGGCAGAGCAGGGGAGCGTTTGTCACACAGCCAGATGAGAGCCTGACTAATGGCCCTGCGGGCCCGGCAGACCCGGAGCAGGCTCGGCACAGCAGATGTTCCCTGAGAAGGAGGAAATTGAGATGGGGAGATTCTGGAGCCTGGGGAGCTCCACCCCCGGCTGCTGGGCCCAGCCTCTTTGGAGATGAAACTCTCCTTGCAAGGCTGGGGTGGGGAGGGAAGGCGGATGGACAGACGGAGGGCAGGCAATTTGCACAGAGGTCAGCCCATCTGCTTCAATTAATGCCAGCCTCCCTCGATTGTTGTTGTTGTTTTAACTCAGCAAAAAAGAAAACAACTCTTTAAAAAAAATCAATTTACTGGTTTTCTTTAAGTCACCATATGTCGACTTTGATGGGATCCCTTTGCATGAGCTTATGCAGCCCATTTGAGGGCCAAGTCCCCAAAGCTATCCTGGAGGGCAGAGGGCAGAGTTGACTCTGACTGCCTAAAGTGTGGGGGGGTGTCAGAGGGTCCCCACAGGAAAACTGAGATGTCATTAGCAGAAGAAGAGGGACGTAGGCCCACTGGGAAACGCTGTCTGCTGCCCACTGGGCCACGGGTTCTCCAACTTGGCTGTACCCAGGAATCATTGTGGAACCTGAGAAAATGCAGATGGCAGGGCCACCCTGGACATTCTCTTGGTCTGAGGTGTGTGGCCTGAATTTTTTAAATCTCCCCAGATGATTCTAATGTGCAGCAAGTTGGAGAACCACCTTGGTGGATATTATTCGGATATTATTCTGTTAACAGTAATAGCAATCGATCATTACCATTATTTCAGCTGAAGAAATTGGGGCTCCGAGAAGTCAGCTGACCCAGCCCAGCAGTGGGCTTGGCAACCTGCCTCTGTGTCATCCCCCAGCCCGGGGCCCAGAGGCCGCACGTACTTTGCCTTAGTCAAAGTCAGGAAATTTACTTGACTTTTATAGAAATCATCAGCCATCACTTCACATTTTTGTTTTTCAAGCAGCAGAGTTTAAAGAATTGGAAAGTGATTCAAAAAGCTTTCTCCCTTGAGTGTGCCCGGTTCCGCACTGGCGCAATTAAGAGGAGCCCAGAGGCTGTGCAGTGCAGGACCTGCTCCCTCCTGGGCTGGGGCCAGAGCGTGTCAGGGCCTGGTCTCCGCAGCCTCGGGCGGAGGGAGGCGGGCTCGGGCAGGAACACAAAGCGCTCAGAGGTCACAGGTGAGGGCTCCTGGAGCCAGGAGGACCCTGGAGGGAAGACACTGTGACCTTGAACAAGTGACCTGAGATGCCCGCGCCTGCAGTATGAGGCATTTGGACCCGCTGCAGGTACAGGAAGGAGCGGAGGAGAAACCAGTCCTCCTGGGGGCAGAACATGGAGCCTCAGGGTTGTACTGGAAATGTGGTCAATAGCTTTCATTTCTCCATCTCTTTCTAGGTTTTGACCTTGACACCTGTGACCTTGGACCAGTGGTTCACAAGTTCAAGCATGCATCTGAATCAGCTGGAGGGGCTGTTAATCCACAGATTGCTGGACTCACCCCCATCTGGGGCTGGTGGAGAATTTGCATTTCTAGCAAGTTCCCAGGGGAAGCTGCTGCTGGTCCAGGGACCACACTTTGAGAACCACTGTTTCAGTCGATGTTCCCCAGAGCCCTTGGGGTCAGGGGAGAAACCGAAGCTAGAGGGGAGGCAACTGGCCAGAGGGCACACTGCCAGGAACTAACAGAGGCAGGATTTGAACCCAAGCCCAGGTCCTGGGACCCACTAACCACACTTGGGGACCCACTCTCACTTTGAGGATCCCACCACAGACAGGGATTCTGGGTCAGGACAGCTTAGCGACATCTCCAACTTGACCAGATATTAACTCCCTGGAAAGTTTTACGATTCTCCATGTCCCCAGACCAATTAAGGCCAAATCTCTGGAGTGTCACCAAAGCAGTGGTTGGCTTTTCAGCTCCCCTGGCAGTTCTCTGTACAGCCAGATCCTAGCACCTGGGCTTTAGGGAGCTGCAGGGGCAGCCCTAGCAGCGACACTGGGGCAGGACTGCTGGTGGGGATGGGGTGCCCAGGGGCTGGCCACCACTGGGCAGATGGCAGGTTCCTGCATGGTCAGTGTGTCCTGGAGAGGCCGTGGCCCTCAGGGACCAGATGACAAAGGAAAAGTGGGGAAGAGACCTCAGCTAGAGCTGTCTGTGTGCATGCGTGTGCCTAGGAGTGTGGCTCTGTGTGTGTGCGTCTATGTGTGTCTGTATGTGAATGCACATGTGTGTGTCTGTGTGAATGTCTATATGTGTATGTGTTTGTGTGTGTCTGGGTTTATGTCTGAGTGTGTGTGTGTGTGAGCACTAAGGGGCAGTGGTTGCAATGAGGACCCAGCCCCTGGCTCGCTGGCGGTGGCTGTGCTGGCTGCCCCAGGCTGGACCCCGCCTTTGTCTGTGTTTGGTGGCTTCTCCTGTGAATGGGCTCCTGGCTGAGAGGACGTGCCCAGACCACTCCCCAGCATGGTCACAAGCCCCAGGGTCCTTCTGGACAGGTGTAGGAGAGCCCTCACGGATGAAAGCTGGGGCTTTAGGGCACCCTGTGCTGGAGACTCAGAGGGGAGGGACACCCCGACACCCCGAGACTGGTGTCACCATGTTCCCCTCTGCTCCCTTTTAGACACAGCCAAGCCAGCACAGCACAGAGTGGCATTGCCTTCTTTTCTGAGGAGACTCCAGGAACGGGCCTCTGCAATAGTCCTTTCCGTACCAAGGGTGACCGCTCTTCAATCAACAGGTATTTACACAGCACCTGGGCTGAGCTGGGCACTGTTCTAGGCTCTGGGACAGGCGGCTCCCTCTCCCCGACCCCAAACCCCATTAGGCAGCAGTTCTTGACCTGACATGCACATTGGTCTCACCTGGGAAGCTTTAAATGCTTTTTCCTCCAAGAGATTCTAATTTCATTGATCTGGGCAGTGGAGCTTGTCAAAAGCTCTCCAGGGGATTCCATCGTGTAGCAGGGTCAAAAACCAGTGTGCCTCTGGAAACCTGATTAATTATACACACAACGTTCAATCCTGAGCAAAGTTCTAGTTAAAGGAAAGATTTTTTTTAAGGATGCACAGAACATCTCTGAGGATTCCATATTGGAAAATGTTATTTGGGAATTATTTTAGGTTATGAAAGTGTCTTTTTAATTGTGAATGAACACTGACATAGAGAAGCTTTGTCTTTACAACTGTTTTTTAAGGTTATTGTGAAAATGAAAAGACAGAATTGAAAATTTTTAGATAGTTGCTGCCCCCTTGCAAGCAGTCCCATGTGTCTGTCAAGATCAGTTTAAGACAAATTGGTTTAAATGATTCACAGAGTCTGTACAGTAAAGCAAATACAACTGCTCAGTGTCCGTGGTTCTCACTGATTGCGGTTGTCATCTCTGTCACTTTGGCCCATGAAGCCCCTCCTCCCGCCCTGTGTTGGGATGGCAGGTGCCAGCTGGAATCTCGGCTCCACCAGGCAGGGGTCCCTTTCCTGTTCACCGAAGCAGCCCCAATGCCTGGTGGAAAGGTGCACTCAGCACCTTGTTTAATGAGTGAAGGAAGATCTTCGTGGAAGACAGCTGATATATAAGTGTGCCTCATGCTTGCCCGTCTTTGCTCCTGCCAGACGGCACGAAGCAGTTGCCACCATCTTGCCCTTGAGCCTGTGCAGTCCTGTGGTTCTCAACTCCACACCCCAGACAGCCTGACCAGGGGCCACTGTCGGCATCGGATGCATTTAGAAGTTGTCCTTATATTTCTACCCCCTTCCCATCTTCTCTGACCTATGATCAGAATTCCTTCCTGCCTTCAAGCCCTCCCTCCCTGAGGTCAGACAGGTAGCAGGCGGACAGATAACGGACAGCCTTGTAGACCAATTCACTATTACTCTGAGATGGGGCCATGGAGGGCTCGGGTTATTTTCTTAGCAGTTTATTGAGATATTAATCGATAAGCCATCCAATCACCCATTTCAAGTATTCCAGTTCAATGGCCTTTCTCCCATTCTGTGGGTCATCTTTTCACTTTCTTAATAATATTAATAATATTATAATAATATTAATAATAATGTTTGTGACAAAAATGTTTTTTATTTCTACATACACAGTAAATACAGAGTTTCACATTAATCACAATATTATTTTAGAGCATTTTCATCCCCTTTAAAAAGAAAAACCCATGCCCACGAGTAGTCACGTCCATTCTCCACTCCTCCAGCCATAAGTAACCACTAATCCGTTTTGTTACTCTGGGCATCTGTGACTGGCTTCTTTCACTAAAGATAATCTTCCCAAGGTTTATCCATGTTGTAGCATAGATCTCTACTTCATTTCTTTCATGGCCAAATAATGTTCCCTTGTAGGGATAGATCATATTTTATTTAGCCATTCGTTACTTGATGAACATTTGGGCTGTTTCCACATTTTTACTATTACGAATAATGCATCCATGGACATTCACTTCCAGGTTTCTGTGGGAACGTAAGTTTTCACTCCTCTTGGGAATATACCTGCAAGTGATACTGCTGGGTCATATGGTATCTCGATGTTTAGCATTTTGAGGGAACTGTCAAACTGTTTTCCAAAGGGGATACATCATTTTATATTCCCACCAGCAGGGCATGGAAGGGTTCCAATTTCTCCACTTCCTCACCCAAGTGTTGCTTTCTTTCCTATCTTCACTAGCCAAGCGAGTGTGAAGTAGTAGATCATTGTGCTTTTGATTTGCATTTCCGTAATGACTAATGAAGTTGAACGTCTTTTGTGTGCTTATTGGCCTTTTGTACATCTTCTTCAGAGAAATGTCTATTCAAATCCCTTGACCATTTTAAAATTGGGCTATTTCCCTTTTATTATTGGGCTATAAGAGTTCTTAATATATTCTGATTCAGATATATGATTCATAAGTATTTTCTCCCATTCTGTGGGTCATCTTTTCACTTTCGTAATAATAATGTTTGTGACAAAAATGTTTTTTATTTCTACATACTTCACATTATCTATTCTTTCTTTTGTCACTGGCACCTTTATTATATCTAAGAAGCCATGACCTAACCCAGGGGCATGAAGGTTTACTCAGGTGTTTTCTTTTAAGAGTTTAATAGTTTCAGTTCTTACATGTAGGTTGATGTTCCATTTTGAGTTGATTTTTGTATATGCTGTGAGGTAGGTGGGTCTAAATTCGTGTGTCTATCCAGCTGTTCCAGGATCATTTCTTTAAAAGACTATTATCTCCCCCCATTGAATTGTCTTGTCACTTGTCAAAATCAATTGACCCTAATGGAAAGATTTATTTCTGAACACTCAGTTCTATTCCATTTACCTAAATATCTATCCTTGCTCCAGGACCAAACACACTGCCGTGACTACTTAGCTTTGTAAGTTTTGAAATCTGGAAGTCTAACTCCTCCAAGTTTGTTCTTTTTCAAAATATTGTGGCTATTTTGAGTCCCTTACATTTTCATATGAATCTTATAATCAACTTGTCAATTTCCGGGGGAAAAAAAGCCAGATGGGGTTTTGATAGGGATTGCATTGAATCTGGAGATCAATTTGGGGAGTATTGCCATCTTAAAATAAATATTAAGTTTTCTGGTCCATGAATATGGAACATCTTTCCATTTGTTTAAATCTTCTTTTATTTCTTTCCGCAATGTTTGGTTGTTTTCAGTGTACAAATTTTGCACTACTTTTGTTATTTTTTTCTTAAGTATTTTTGACTTCTCGGTACTATTGTGACCAGAATTACTGTCTCAATTGCATTTTCAGGATGTTCATTGGAATACATAGGAATACAATCAATTTTTTAATGTATTGCTCTTGTATCCTTCCCATTTCATTGAATTCATTTATGTTATATAATTTTTAGTGACTTACTTAGGATATTCTATATGCAAGAATATATCACCTACAAATAGACTTTTACTTCTTCCTTTCCAAGCTAGATGCTTTTTATTTCTTTTTGTTGTCTAATTTCCCTGGCTAGAACCTTTAGTAAAATGTTGACTAGAAGTGGCAAGAGCAGACATATTTGTCTTGTTCCTAATCTTAGAAGGAAAGCATTCAGTCTTTCACCTTTGAGTATGCTATTGGCTGTGGGTTTTTCATAAATGTCCTTTATCAGGTTGAAGAAGTTAACTTCTATTGCTGGCTTGTTGAGTGTTTTAATTATGAAAAATTGTTGAGTTTTGTCAAATGCTTTTTCTGCATACATTGAGAAGATCATATTTTTTTTTTTGGTTTTTTACTCTATGAATATGGTATATGACATTAATTGATTTTTCAGATATTAAACCAACCTTGCATTCCTGAGATAAGTCCTGCTTGGTCATGGTATGTAATCCTTCTATGTCCTGAATTCAGTTTCTTAGTGTTTTGCTGAGGAGGTTTGCATCCCTCTTCATAAAGGACAGTGGTATTGATTGTTCAGTTGTTTTCCTTTCTTGGATCTCCTTGACTGACTTGGGTATCAGGGCATACTGGACTCGTACAACGACCTGGGAAGTAGTCCCACATTTCCTATTATTCTGAAAGAGTTTGTGAAGGATTGATATTAATTCTTATTTGCATACTTGGTAGAATTCACCAATGAAGCCATCTAGGCCTAGGTTTTCCTTCTGGGAAGTTTAAAAACTACTAAATTAATCTCTTTATTTATGATAGGTTTATTCAGATTTCCTATTTCTCCTTGAGTCAATTTCAGTAGTTTGAGTCTTTCTAGGAATTTTTTTTTCACTTTATCTAAATTATCTAATTTGTTGGCATACATTTATCCATAGTATTCCCTTATGATCCTTGTCATCTCTGTAAGGTCAGGTATAATGCCTTATCTTTCCCTACTAATTTTAGTAATTTGAGTTTTCTCTATTTTTTCTGGGTTGATCTAGCTAAAGGTTTGTTCATTCTGTTCCTCATTTCAAAGAACTAACTTTTAATTTCATTATTTTTCCCTATTATCTTTCTATTTTCTATTTCATTTATTTCTGCTCTACTCTGTGTTATTTCCTTCCTTCTGCTTGCTTTGGGTTTTGTTTACATTTCTTTTTCTAGTTTCTTAAGGTGGAACATTAGGTTATTGGTTTGAAATCTTTCTTCTTTTTAAATATAGGCATTTACAGCTATAAATTTCCTCTGAGCACTGCTATAGCTGTATCCCACAAGTTTTGGTACGTTGTGTTTTCATTTTCATTCATCTCAAAGTATTTACTGATTCCCCTTGTGATTTCATCTTTGAACTATTGGTTATTTAGAAACAGATTGTTAAATTGCCACATATTTGTCTATTTCCTAAATTTCCTTCTGTTATTGATTTCTTATTTAATTTCATTGTGGATGGAGAATACAGTTATATTGTTTTAATCACTTCAAACTTATTCAGGTTTGTCTTATGGCCCAACATACAGTCATCCTGGAGAAAGTTCCATATGTACTTGAGGAGATTGTGTGTTCTGCTACTGCTGTTGGGTGGGATATTCTGTAGATGTCTGTTAGAACTAGTTGGTTTATAGTGTTGTTCAAGTGTTCAATTTTCTTGTTGATATTCTGCCAGTGCTTCTCTCCATTACTGAAAATGGGATATTGAAATCTCCAACTATTATTGTTGAATTGTCTGTTCATCCCTCAATTCTATCAGTTTTGCTTCACGTTGCATCTCTACTATTAAACATACATGTTTATAATTGTTATATCTTTCTGGTGGTGTGCCTATTTACCTCTAATAATTCCAAGACTATTTTGTTTGATATTAGAATAACCACTCCAGCTCTTCCATGACTGTTGTTTACATGGTTATTTTAGTGTCCCAGCTTCTAGAACAAATACCATAGAGCAGGCAGGTTTAACAACAGGAATTTTGGGCTCATGGTTTCAGAGGCGAGAAAGCGTCTTCCTCCAGTGGTTTCTGTCTTCTGGCTGGCTGCCAGTCATTGGGAATCTTTGCTTTCTATCACATGGCAATGTACACAGCAGAATTTTCTCCTTTCTCTTCAAGTTTCTGTTGACTTCCAGCTTTTGGCTGTTCCCCATGGCTTCTCTCTGTGTGTGCAATTTTCTTTGCTTTTAAAGATTTCAGTGGGAAGCGGATGTGGCTCAAGCGATTGGGCTCCCATCTACCACATTGGAGGTCCTTGGTTCAGTTCCCGGTGACAGCGAAGACAGCAAGTTGACGCAATGGTCAGGCATAGCAAGCTGACGCAACAACAGACACAAGAAGGAAGACATGATGAGAGACACAGCAAAGCAGGGAGCAGAGGTGGCACAAGCGATTAGGTACCTCCCTACCACCTCGGTGGTCCCAGGTTCGGTTTCTAGTACCTCCTAAAGAAACAAGGAAGATGAACAGACATAGCAAGTGCAAACGAGGGGATGGAAAGAAATAGATAAATAACTTCTTTAAAAGGATAAATGAAGACTTCAGCCATATTGGATTAAGGTCCACCCATATTTAGAGCACATCTTAATTGATAACATCCTCAAAGGTCCTATTTACAAATATGTTCACACCCTCAGGACAAAAAAAAAAACATTTTGTGGGGGGGAGGGGACATAATTCAACACTCAGCAATAGTATATCTTTCTTCCATCCTTTTACTGCCAATATATTTGGATCTTAGAATCTAATGTTCTAAAGTGTCTCCTGTAGACAGCATATAATCGGATCTTGATTTATTTATACAATCTGACAATCTCTGTCTTTTGGCTGGACTGTTCATTCCACTTAAATTTAATGTGATTAAAGCTATGGTCAGATTTACAGCTGCTATTTTGCTTTTTTGCTTATATATATAGCATATGTTTTTTGTTTGTTTTTCCTTTATTGCCTTCTTTTGTATTAAATGTATATTTTCTAATGTAACATTTTAATTCCTGTAGCAGTTTTTTCACTAGCTTATATTTAGTTATTTTGGTTGCTCTAGGCTTTATATCTTACCAGAAACTAGTTCAGATTTATACTGATTTAGTTCCAGTAAAATATAGAAACTCTACTTCTATAAAGTTCCATGGCCTCCCCCCTTTTCTGCGCTATTACTACAGGACATATTACATCTATATGTGTTAAAAATATTATTTTTATAATTTTACATCTTTTAAAGAGGTTGAGAAAAGAATAAAGAACAAGGGTATATTTATAAAGTTTTCTTATATCTAACTTCCTAGATATAAATCTTCCTGCTTTTTCTCATTTCTTCCTATAGATTTGAGTTACTCTCTGGTGTCATTTCCTTTCTCCAATATAGTTTTGTTCCCATCTGTGCTCTTACTGTCATTTCCATGTGTTCTAGGCAGAACAAAACAGTCATATGCATGTTGGGTTTTGGGGTTGTTGCTGAATGAATTTTCATGTGCCAGGCCCTGGGCTGTGTTGTTTTTGGGAACTGCTTTATGAGATATAATTCACATATCATCCAATTCACCCATTTAAAATGTGTAGTTCAATGTTTTTTAGTATATTCACAGTTTTCAACTACTACCACAATCAAATTTAGAACATTACATCGCCCCAAAAAAGAGCCTCATGCCCTTTAGCTCCAAGTGGGCACTGAAGGAGGTCGGCAGCCCATGGACTTCTTGGTTTGTCACTCCCGAGATGGAGCTGAAAAGGAAGTGATCGTAGCCTCAGTGGTCTCCACTGCCATCCCTGGGACAGAGCGTTCACCCTCAAGGGGGGCTTGAGTGGAGAGAAGAACATCCTGCCTGGAATAGAGCTTCTGCAACATGGAGATGGGCAGAGGGGATGAAAATGCCAGAAGGAAGGAGGGAAGGAAGGAAGGAAGGGAGGGAGGGAAGGAGGGAGGGAGGGAGGGAGGAGCGAGCCAGCAGAGTAATCCTCCTGAGTTGAAACCATAGCCCCAGGCTGGGGGCTGGGGGAGAGGGAGCCCCTCTTCCTGATCACGGCTGCCTGGAGCAGAATGCCCAACACAGAGCTGCCTAGCACCAGGGGCAAGGGCAGGGATGGAGCAGGTCGTGGCTTAGATGCCGCAGACTCTCTTGTTCTCACTATTTAGTACATTTTCCTGAGTGAAACGGTCTCCATTTGCTGTGCGTCCTCTCGACAACTTGCAGCGACTTGAAATGACTGGCTTTTATCCTTTTCATCCAGTTAATTTTTTTTTCCTGGGGAGAGGTTTGGCTGAGCTCTTTACTACATTTTTCTGGAAGTCCTGAGAGTGTTGCTGAGGGGCGTGACATGATCGGCTTCTCTTTTTTAAAAGTGTCTCTCTGGCTGCTGGGGAAGGAATTGGAGAGGCAAGTCAGAAGGCGGAGGAAGTTGTGATTTGGACTCAGAGCAGGGTGAGAGTGGAAGCCATCTGAGACCTGGTCAGATGTGGGTATATTTTTATTGGTAGAGTCAACAGAATTTTCCGAATGGTGAGGAACAAGGGAGGAGTCAAGGAAGACTCAGTGTCAAGAGAACAGTGGAAAGGACGGTGCTGGCCTAAACCAAGAAGGAGAAGACACTGAGTATCAAAAGCCCCAGGGGTGATGGGGGACTCCTGGAGCTTCTTAGGGGTGCTTATTGGACATCAAAGTAGAAATGTCGAGGTTGGAGTCTGGAATTCTGGAGAGAGGCTGAACTGTTTCAGGCTCAAAAGTAGCTTGTCCGGCTGTGTGACTAATCTTCAGGGGCCTCTGTGTCCTCTATTGAGTCAGAGTAACAAAGAGCTTCCTTTATGCTGGCATGAGGATGGAGTGGGAGAGTGGGAAGCACTTTAGTCGGGGCCTGGCACATAATAAGTCCTCTATAAATGGGAGCTAATTTTAATCAAACCGCCATTGTCACGCCTATATTCATCCTTTCCTTCATTCAAAGAGGGCTTCGGGGGCCCACAATGGCTCGTCAATTAGAGCAGCAGGGCAGAAGCTGTAGAGTGGGCAGGAGAGGTGAGTGAACAAGAGGTGAGGAAAGAAAGCAGACCCAGGAGCGGGGCTCGTTCCCAGAACACCCACCATGGGCTCTGGGGTGGGGGCCGTGGGTGGGCGGGCTGCACGTTGGGCTCAGAGCCCAGGCCTCTCCGACCAGGGCTGGTCCGAGATCTGTGGCCAGGGGCTGGGGTGGAGGTGAAGCCACAGGACAAACGTGGAGCAGCTTTTAAAAAATAAGAAATGCAAGCACTTTCATATTTTAAAATTCTTACCTGCAACAGAAAGTAAAATGTCAGATTCCCATGAATTTTAATAGAATTCCCAAGAATTGTGATAGAAAAAGCAGAAGACTTCAGAGTAGTGGAAGCATTCATTGCACTCCCCACGCATCCCCTGCCCAGACCTCTGCAGGGACCCTGGAGTCCCCTCCAGCCTCAGGAGCTGGACCCTGGGCTGTGGCCTTTCTAGCAGTCACGAGAATGAAACGTGCTCAGTTTCAGGATTAACTGTGTCCATGAGATAAAAGTAAAACCTGTGCCCAGATGTGTAGCCATTCCTGATTGCTTTCCCCTTGTTCTTTAGTTCCTATTGTTAATAGTGCATTTTTGTCCTTCCCTTACTCCCTCTCCTTGTTTTGACCAATTTGGGCACCATTTCTTGCTATTTGCCCCTTCCAAGTCCCTGCTATGTTATAAAGCCGGTGAACCTTTCCGAGTAAATGACGGCCCGCAAATCTGAAAAGAGCGTCACCTAAGCCGGCACACTGGCCAGACAGACATCACCAATCCATCCCACCCTCTTTCATGCTGGCCTGAGGTCTCAGCAAACTCCCACTGCTCTCCAGTCAGACATTAGCAATCAGGCAAACGGGCACTGCGAGACAAAACGCCCTGTCGGCCCGCAGAGCCTCAAGGACCCCACGTTTGAATGGGGCAGGACTGAATGCCGGGAGACCGCCACCCAAATAATACAATTCAACTTTTCCCCCAAGAACTTAGATGTTCATTTTCTGGGGTACATTCCTTCTTTCTGGGGAACCGCAGTTGCGCAGGGGGCTAAGTGGCCTTGTCTTGGGTAGACACACAATTCCAGCCCTTTGGGGAGCCAGGCCCCACACCTCGGCAAGCGCCCTCCATCCTTCTGAGACAGCCCAAAGCCCTTCCCAGCCCCCTCCCTGTGTCTTCCCACACAGGCCGTATGGGGCGATTTCTGGCTTTGCCCCCTCCCCAGGACCACCCTCCACCCAGGCACACAGCTTTTGGATTAAACCTGCTCCAATACAAAAGCTTTTCCCACCCCCACCCCCACCCCCACTTCTTTAATCGACTATTTTGAGTATAATTCACACACAATGAAAACTGCCCATTTAAAGTACAGTCCCAGAGATTCCCCAACCGTATATACTGGTATAGCCGCTACCACGGTCAAGACAACAGACATTTCCTTCTCCTCCAGGAGGGCCCTCCGTGTCCACTCGCAGTAAATCCTTCTACCCGAGGCAAACACTGATATGCTTTTTGTCATATCAAGGAGTTTTTCTTTTTCTTGAATTTCATATAAACAGAATCACAGTATAAACCGAAAGAAGTGTCTGCCTTCTTTCACTGAGCACATGTTGTGAACTCCATCCGCTTTGGTGAATGTCTCAGCAAGGAGCTTGTTGTTTTATTGCTGCATGACATTCCATGGCATGGATTTATCCAATTAATGTCCTCATTCACCTGTTAATGGACATTTGGGTTCTTTCCAGTTTGGGACTATTAGAAATAAAGTACTGTGAACATTCTCATGTATGTCTTTTTGTTGACATGTATTTTCATTTTTCTGGAGTAAACATTTAAACTAGACCTTATCAAAATTAAAACTTATCAGCTTGATATTTAAGGTCCAATTTTTGTGTGTCCAATTTAAGAAATAATTGTCCAGGCTAAGGTGATAAAATTTTCTCCATTGTTTTCTTTCACATGGTTGGTAATTTTAGCTTTTATGTTTAGGTTTAATTTGAGTTAAATTTTGCATGTATTCTGGGTAAGGTCAAGGCTCTTTTTTTTTTTTTTTTCCTCATAAGCATACCCAGTTTCTCCAGCACCAATTTTTTGAGAAGCCTATCCTGTCCCATGGAACTCCCCTGGCACCTTGCTGAAAATGGATTGATATATCATGTATGTGAGGATCTATTCTGGACTCTCTACTCTGCTCCATTCATCTTATTTGTCACTCAATGACAGTTCCACACTGTCTGGATTACTGCTTTACAGTAAGTCCTGAAGTCAGTGTGAGCTTACCAAATTTGTTCTTCTGCTGTAAAGTTGTTTTGGCTATTCTAGGTCCTTTGCATTTCCACATAAATTTTAGAATGTTTTTTAATTTCTACAAAAAATAAAAAAGCCTGATGTATTTTTATTGGAGTTTCTTCGAATGCACAGATAAATATTGAGTCTTCCAATCCATGAACACAATATATCTCTCCATTTATTGACGTCTTCTAAAATTTCTCCAGCAAAGTTTTTGTAGTTTTCAATGGATTAGTCTTGCACCTATCTTGTTAAATTTCATGTTTTTATGCTATTGAAATATTCTTATTTCTTTTTCTAATTGTTTCCTAGTATGTAGAAATACTATTTATTTTGTATATTGATTCTAAGCACCCCCCAAGGACATCTCAGAAGGCTTTTTTATATATGTAAATTAACAACTGTGCTAAATTCACTTGTTTCTAGTAGCTTCTTTTGTTGTTATTTTTTAAAATTTGGGGGGATTTTCTAACATACACCATCATGTCATCTGTAAATAAAGACTGTCTTACTTCCTTCTTTCCAATCTATGTAAGCGTGTTTATTTTTCCTTACTTTTCCCCCTAAGTCTTATAGGATGTAGGATAAGTCCATACATGTACGCCTTGTTCCTGGTCTCAGGGGACCCCTTCAGTCTTTCACCACGGAGTGTGATTTTAGCTGTGGGTTTTAGAAACGCATGCTGAGAAGTGCCCTTCCATTTCCAGTTTGCTGAGAGTTTTGAAGAATATTGAATCGTGTCAAGTGCTTTTTCTAGGTATGTTGAGATAATTACATGGTTTCTCTCCTTTATTCTGTCACAAGGTGACTTACAGCGATTGTGTTCATTATTAAACCAATGCCGCATTCTAAGGACAAACCGTTATTTGTATACAGTCAATTATTCTTTCTATACGCTGGTGGATTTGATCTGTTAATATATTTTAGGCTGTTGCATTTATAATCATGAGGACTATGGCTCAGTGGGTTTCTTGCAGTTCTTTTGGTCTGGTTTCCACATACGGGTCATATTGTCCTTAGGAAGCAAATTGCGTTGTCTTCCCCCGGCATCCTATTTTATAGAGTTTTCACAGGGTATGCCTTATTTGTTCCCTATGTTAGTAGCTTTCTCAGTGAGCCCATTTGGACCTGGAGTTATCTTTGTGGAATGGTTTTTAACTATGAATTCAATTCTTAATTGATATAGAGTGATTCGGTTTTTCTACATCTTTTTAAGTCAGTTTTGACACTTTTTACCTTTTAAGGAATTTGTTCATCTAAGTTGTCAGATTTATTTGAAAAGTTGTTCATTATGCTCCTTATTATCCTTTTAATGTCTATAACCTGTGGTGATAGATCTCCTTTCATTCTTGACATTGGTAATTTGTATCTCCTGACTTTTTCTTCATCAAACTAGATAGAATTTTACAAATTTGTTGGTCTTTTCAAAGAAACCAGTTTTTGTTCATTGGTTGAGTTTCCACCATTGTTTTTAAGTTTTCTTTTTTTAAAAAGTCTTCTCTTATTGCCATCTACTAATTTGGGTTTAATGGTCTCTTTTTATAGCTTCATGAGGTAGAAGCTTAGAAGAGTGCTTGTCACTGTTACACTCTGCCACGCAATCTTACTGAGGTTCAATTTCATTCAAAGATTTGGAAAAGTAGATTTTCTATTAAAAACAAATACCATTTAATAGGCCCAAACCTTAAGTGAACTTTAAGAGAAATACAAATGGTGCCCGCATGAGAACACTGTGGGTCGCCTCTTCCAGCAGTGTCCAAGGGCTGGTTGGTCACGGCTCATCGGAGCTGACGGTTACGTTTTCAGGAATTCACCAGCTGCTTGCTAACAGCAGCCATTGCTGAAAATTAAGTTGTTCAAACTTACAATTAAATAAAGTATATAAAAAGCTAATTACTCAGATGCCATCACTCCCTATTTAACTAAAATTTACTGTTATCTGGGTTGTGGGATCTATTTCTGTCTGTTGTATCTGCATGGTGGAAATATTATCTGGTGGTGTGCTCGTCTCTCCCCAATTCCATTTCAGTGACCCACTGGGAGCTTGAACTTGGTCACGATGGACAATTTACACCAAGGAAATCAGTCCTTGATATAGTGCTTGGTTGATTGTTGATACTTAAGAAAGTGATGGAGAAAATGTTCATAATGCAGTTTCACCTTCAAAGTGCCAAGTCTGTTGCTGTCACTTTGTGAACGACACAAAAATAGTAAGGAAATATCTTCTGTGTTCAAACACTATTATCTGGTTCAGCAAGGACATTACTCACGGCATTGTTGAATGAGTGAAGTTTTGACATATGTCTTTGTTATTTCATTTTTTGTCTTACTAATATAAGGGAAAACATCAACAAGCATTCATGTTGGAATTATATGTGTTTGTCAAAGACGTGAGCCAACTTCTTTACAGAATCAAATGTCAGTCAAGCATTCATTCACAGCCTGATTTTGTGACACTATTGTTGTTGATAGAGTTTTTAAAACTGATAATGGATTTTGTAAGAAATAGAAAGTTAGATTTGCAGGTGTGCAGAATTTACAATAGAGTTATTGTTAATATCTTGTTATTTGTGAGTTATTTACTACACATCCTTCATATCGATAAGTTTATAGTGATCATCTATACATATATATGGGCAGGTATATTTTCTAGAGAGCTGGCTGTTAAGCATTTATCAGAGCTCCTGCCCCACGCCAGAGCCCACACTAGCTGTCTACTTCCCGTGGCTCCTGGGAGGCTTTAAGAAAAAATATGGGAAAGCACAGCACTGAGACTTTTAGTGTCCACTAGGACAAACATCCAGTTGTAACTAGGAGTTACACCTCATTTCTCAAACCTGAACAAATTGCACCATAAAGAAACTAAATCTCAAGGCTGTCGAGAATGCATCTGAGGACTCCAATTTGGAAAATTCAGGGTGAATTAAGAATCTAAAGCTTAGACTATGAAAATGTTTCCTTTATGAATTAATACCACACTAGAGTGGTTTTCTAAAATTTCTTTCAAGAATATCCCCATAGGCAACGGATGTAGCTCAAGTGGTTGAGCGCAGATTCCTGTGTACGAGGTCCTGGGTTTGATCCCCAGTACCTCCTTAAAAAATAAAATTCCCATAGAAAAAAAACCCACAAATTACATTCCATGTGGCACATTACCTCCAGAAAGGTCTACTCATCTCCATATGGTGCATGAAGTAAATGCAAAGCAAATGCTCATGAAAAGAAGAAAAGGACAGATCTGCGCTTCGATACTGCCCTCAACCTTGTTATCTCTACAACCAAGGTGTTGGCAGGGCCATGTCCCTCTGGGGGCTCTAGGCTTTAGGGGACAGTCTGTGTTAGGTCCTGGAGGCCACTGAACACCTGGGCTCACAGTCCCCTCCTCCATCTTCAAGGCCAGCAGCACAGCAGCTTCTAGTCTCTCTGTGACTCTGCCCTTCCTGCCTCCCTCTTGTAAAGAGCCCTTGAAATTACACTGGGCAAACCTGGATAGCCCAGGATGATCTCCCTGTCATGATCTTTGCCTTAGTCACATCTCTGAAATGCCTTTAGCCGTGCCAGGTAGCATATTCACGGGCTCTGGGGACTCGGGTGTGGACGTCTCTGGGGCCGCCGTACAGCCCATCCCACCCAGGAGTCCCCTCCATCCTGGGCACACCAGGTGGCCGTTCAACCCCAGGCTCCCAGCTCCTGCCCTTTCCCTGGCTCGGCATCATTATCAAATCACAGCCGCCTTTCCCGGCGGCCTTGGGTACAGAGCCTCAGCCGGCACCCAGCCAGCCAGGGATGCGAGCTGCCAACGAGTGGGCACTGTGTACCTCCCCAGCCTGGGCGATGCCTGTACAGTTCCATTCCAGACACGCTCGGAACATTCTCGACAAATGCATCTCAACCCCGTGGCAGGACCTTGTGGAGATTAATTAGCCTTTGTGGGACACAATGGCCTCTATCGAATGAGAATAATAAGCCTTCACCTTTCGGATGTGTGGGATGGAGTGGGAGAGAATGTGTGTGTCAAGCCCTCCAAGGTCCTCGCACATCAAGGACCCTCGTATTTTCATCAGCTCCCCATTGTTACCGGTTGAGTCACATACTTCTTTCATGACAAAGAGAGCTTCCGGGGCTCACGGTGGCTCATAAAATAGAGCAGCAGGGCCTGGACTTGGAGGGGGGAGAGTGGGGGAGAGTGGGGGCACAGGGAATGGACTCAGGGCAAGGACAGGGTAGGGAGGCCAGCACAGGACCCCCACTCTGGGGTTCACTGGGCCGGGCCACTAGCTCTCAGGGGTCCCTGGCAGGCTGCTGAGGATGGTGCAAAGCCACAGACAAACCCAGGGCATGTTTTATTTAAGAATTTGAATGTGAAAAACAGATTTATATTAAAAGATGTCTAGTCTGGAAATGTGAAGCACTCATGAGTTTTACAAGGGAAACGAAAGTATCCAAAGAAGGGGGCCTGACCTCTGCAGGCTCTAGAAGGTTCCCTCTGGGGCATGTGGGGGAGCTAAGGTGGGGCAATTTGAAGGACCCCTGCCCCGATTGGGCCAGCGGCCAGGGACCCAGCGACGCTCCCCCAGGCGGCACCTGAGACCACCTGGGGAGCTTCCGAGTCCTGATGCTTGCGTGCCCCGAGCCCCACCCCCGGGTGGTTCCAAAGTGAAGTCCAGACTGAGATGAGGTGCAGAAGGAAACGGGGTCCTTTCCCGGATTCTCAGTGGGCTGGGGGCAGCGCACTGAGAGCCCTTCCAGGACGTTTTTTGGTTCTTGTTTCTTCTCTTCTCTTCCTCCTCCACGCCCAGCTTGGGTGCTGCTGGGGTCCGGGGCTCCTGGAAGGTGGGATTTTCACTGCCACCGTAGAGGGCGCCCTGGGCAGATGAGGACGAGCTGCCCCCACCCCCAGAAGACCTTGTCGTGCGGCAGCCTCTGCCCGCTCCTTGTTCTGCCCAGGAGGATCCCAGTGTTGGTGCTGAAAGTCCCAAATCCCGGGAGACCCCCGGTCCCGCGCAAATCCGGATGGTTGGTGGGAGACCCCTTCCACCCGGCGGGGGCTGCCCTCGGCTCCCCTGGGCGCCCCCCCCCCCCGCAGCGCTGGCCCCACTCGCGCAGGCTGATTGGTTGGCTCTAGCGAGGGGCCTGAATGCTTTTTAATTAAAAAAAAAAAAAATTCTATGCAGCCAGCACTGGGAATCAACTTTCTACATCAGTGTGCACGTGAGCGGCTCCTGTGCCACCCGCGCCCCCTGCTCGTCAGACGGACATCACCAGTGGGTCCACCCCTCCTTCAGACGCCCAGGATGAGCCTCGAGGTCCTGGCCCCCGGCCCTGCCACCCCGCCCATGCTGACAGGCCACACGTGGACGGCGTAGACCCGCCTCTGCGGGTCTCCTGTGCCGCGATCCTCAGGTTTGAATGCGGCCCCATCCAGGGTAGTGCAAGGGCATCTCGAGCCCTGGAAGCTAGGGAGAGAGTGCGTCCTGGGCCCCTCTCTTCTGTCCTGGAAATCTGGAAGAGGCCCCAGAGCCAGCGTGGACCTGGGATGCCCTTGACCCATATACCTGGGGAGAGGTCTGCTCGCCCGCAGGCACTTGGCCATGGGCTGAGGTGGTGAAAGCTAACTCACCTGCTGTGTCTCCTAGCTCAAACATTTGGTAAGGAAATGCCATTTCTTTTATATTAAAAGAAGCTTGAAATCTCATGCATTGTTAAAAACGAAGCAGAAGAACCGAAACGAACACACACACCATCCCTCCGGCACTGACATGACACCCTCTGAGCCTGAGGTGCAAGTGTGCAGGTCCCCGTGAGCTCCTTCTCTCCCTTTTAGGGGGCCTTGGGTCGATGGCCATCGGGCAGCAGCCACGAGAAGAAAGCGCAGTCACCACTCAGCTTCCCCAGCGCTGCGAGGAAAAGCAAACGACTGCTCAGCAGTGTAGCCGTTGCTGGTTCTCTTTTTAAAAAGTTACTAGCACTGTTGTCCTGCTCAAGTCTTTTGCCCATTTTTAAAACTGAGTTATTGGGGAAGCGGCTGTGGCTCAATCAGTGGGGCTCCCGTTTGCCATATGGGAGGCCCCGGGTTCGGTTCCCAGGGCCTCCTGGTGAAGGCAGGCCCACCCGCACGGCGTGGTTAGCTGACCCAGCGAGCGCAAGCAGCAAGGGGGGGGATAAATGAATAAATAAATAAAAATCTTTAAAAAAAAAAAAAAAGTCTAAGAAACTGTTGCCCAATACAAGGTCCTGAAGATAATACTCTATGTTTTCTTCCAGGAGTTTTATTGTTTGATTCTTATATTTAGGTTATTTATTATTTTTAGTTACTTTTTAATATATGGGGTGAAGTAAGGGTCCACTTCATCTCTGCATATGGATTTCCAGTTTTCCCAGTACCATGGGTTGAAAAGACCATTCTTTTCCCCATTGAGGGGGCTTGACGCCCTTGTCAAAAATCATTTGGCCATAGAAGTGAGTGTTTATTTCTGAACTCTCAGTTTAATTTCCTTGGTCTATTTGTCTGCTGCTTTGATTACTGTCGCTTTGAAATATGCTTTGAAATTGGGAAGTGTGAGACCTCTAACTTCAACTTCTTTTTCTGGATGGTCTTGGCTGCTGGGGCCACTAACCCTCCCACATAAATTTGATGATTGGTTTTTCAGTTTCTGCAAAGAAGCCTGTCAGAATTTTGATTGGAATTGGGTTGAATCTGTGAGTCACTTTGAGTAGAACTGACATCTCAACAATTGTTAGTCTTCTAATTGATGGACACAAAGTGTTCTTCCATTTATTTACATCTTTTTTTATTTCTCCTAACAATGTTTTATAGTTTTCCATGTACAAGTATTTTGTATTCCTTGGTTAAAATTATTCCTAGATATTTGATTCTTTTAGTTGCTATTGTTAATGAAATTTTTCTTGATTTCTTCTTCCAGTTGTTCATTACTAGTACACAGAAACACTACTGATTTTTGGGTGTTGGTTTTGTATCCCACCCCTTTGCTGAATTTATTAGCTCTTATAGTTTTGTTGTGGGTGTTTTTTTTTTTTAGGATTTTCTATATATATATAGGACCATGTCATCTATAAGTAGGGCAAGTTTTACCTCTTCCTTTCCAATCTGGATGCCATTTATTTATTTTTTTTGCTTATTTGTTCTGGCCAGAACTTCCAGCACAATGTTGAATACCAGTAGAAACAGGGGGCATCCTTGTCCTGTGCCTGATCTTAGGGGAAGGCTTTCAGTCTTTCACCTATTGAGTATGATTTGAGATGTGGGATCTTCATAGATTCCCTTTGCATGTTGAGGAGGTGTCCTTCCATTGCTAGTTTTCTGATTGTTTTTATCAAAGACTGGAGCTGGATTCTGTCAAATGCATTTTCTGCATCAATTAAGATGATTATGGGTGTGTGTTTTTTCCTTCTAACATTTTTAAGGCATTTTCTTGATTCGTTTCCCCACGTTTACTAGTTACTACAACCCTTGAATTGTTTTCTGGAGCTGTTGTTGTTGTTGTTCCCATTCACACACTTATGCAACTTTAATCAACCAAAAAGAAGAAAACAAATGTTCCAAATGTACAAGTGAAAAAAATCCAAACTGTTGACACAGGCTTAACTAATACCAGCTACTATTTTTTTAAAGATTAATTTATTTATTTCTCCCCACCCCCTCATTGTTTGCATTTTCTGGGTCTGTTCATTGTGTGCTCATCTTCCTTTTTTAGGAGGCACTGGATGCCAAAACCAGGATCTCCCGTGTGGGAGGGAGGCACCTAATCGCTTGAGCCACCTCCGCTCCCTGCTTTGTTGTGTCTCACATTATGTTTTCCTTCTTGTGTCTCTTGTTGCATAAGCTTGTTGGGTCAGCTCGCTGCACCAGCCCGTCATATCAGCCCTCTGTCTTGCTTGTCTTCTTTAGGAGGCACCGGGAACCAAACCCGGGACCTCCCTTGTGGTAGACAGAGTTCAATCATTTGAACCACATCCACTTCCCAAAACCAGCTACTTTTATGAAAAGTGTTTTGCCAGTTATTCAGAGCTTCTGTGGGGGAATGGCACCCCAGAGCATCTTACACAGCCATCTAGATTGAATGGAATTCCTAGAAATAACATTTTAGGCAGATTAGGTGCCTAAGCCTGGGCGGGGGGGGAATGGATGAATGGAGGATGACTGCTAATGGGTACAGGGCTTCTTTCTGAGGTGATGAAAATGTTCTAAAATTAATTGTAGTGATGTTTATAAAACTCCATGAACATACGAAAAACATTGAATTGTGTCTTTTAAATGGGTGGGTTTTATCATCTGTGAATTATGTATCTCAATAAAATAGTTACAACAACGAAAGAGAACCCACTCTAGGCTTTGGGCTTTGGTTGGGTGCTTTAAGGAAGGTCTGAGGAAGTGGGTCTCACTCTAGCTTGGACGCCGTGAGAGGGCAGGCCAGGCCTATGACCAGGCACTGCATGGGTTTTCTAGGGCTGCCTAACAAGGCACCCCAAACGCCGAGGCAGCAAACGACAGAAATGACGGACACCCACAGGGCTGGGGGTGAGGGCTTTAACATATATTCTTGGGGGAATGCAATTCAACCCATAAGAGATCTCTTACTAGGTTGTATCTACACGGAGGGCAGCCTAGAGCGAGGCTAAGCTCTAACCCGGAAAGGGGCAGCAGGCACGCAGGATGGCCGGCAGAGAGGGCGTGGGGCACCTTTGTTCTCGTTTGCGCTTAGACAGCCCTAGGAAGTGGCCTGGTTCTGTCTTGCCTTGTCACGACGTTGGTGTGCTGGGAGACGGGCTATGCCCAAGGCCAGGCCAGCACCTGACCCCATCGAGTCCCAGCTGTGAGCACCAGCCAGTTCCCAGATGTCAGGCCTGCTCTTTTCTTTCTCCCACAGTCCATTTTCTGCCACTTGCCAGGCACTGCTCATCAGTCAAACCATCTTCCTTGGATGCAGCTCCAGACACAACCACCATGGCTTCAGGCATGTGAGATGGGGGGCACTGCCCTCCAAGCCTGAGGATGCACTCTGCTACCCCACATGGGACGTGACCTGGGATCCGAGCGTGACTGGATCTACGGTGCTGGGGCAGCTGCGTGACTACATGTCAGTTAATTAAACTTCTGGCCACAGTGTCTCTCTGGGAGAATAACAGCGCCTACCTTGCAGGATCAAGTGGGAAAGAGCGTGTGAAGTGCGTCAATGTCCCCGGCAGACAATAGCCACCCAGTAAGTGGGAGCTCGTATTTAATCAAGTCACCATTGTCTCATATTCATTCCTGTATCCTCTTGTTTCTGTGAGCGTTTCAGGAAATCACAGTGCACATAAATTAGAGCAGAAGTACAGAAATGTGGGGTGGAGGGATAAAGACAAGGGTCAGGCGTGCAATGGGCCACACACATCCCAGTCCTGGGCAGGTGCCAGAGGCAGGAAGCCTGCGTGTTGGACTCTGGGCCCAGGTCTTTTGGGCTGGGGGTGTGCTGGAACTGAGTGAAGTCACAGGACAGACCTGGTGCTCCTTTTATCTTATAATTAGAAAATTTAAAAACACACCACCAACTTACTATCATAACAAACACGTCTAGTTTGGTGAAATAAAATGTATACTTTAAAAATGAAGCAAAAAGTTTTCAAAGAAATGTAAGCATTGCACAAAATCTCTTGATCCTAAGAGTCCAAAACTCTGTAGGGCGGATAAAGGGTCTCTTCTCTTAGGAGTGCTAGACAAAGATGCTAGAAAATCTTCTACCATCCATTAGAGGGAAATGTGATAGTTTGCCTGTGAGTTAAAAACAAACCTATTGTCAGCAGCAAAATCCTTCCTGTTTATATTTTAAGTGTTAATATCATTCCATTGTTATTCCTCCTCTTCAGTTCGACTAGTTTGGGCACCATTTCCTGCACTGGCTGCACTTTAGAATTAGCGGGCAGTCTTTGAAAAACCCAGTGCCAACGAGTTTCATCTCTGCTTAGAATGTAAAAACCCACAAGAGATGGCTGTTCCCACTTTAAGATAATCTATAAAATTGTAAAAACGTGTGAGCCCATCAGAAAGCTGAGGTTATCATGTAACCAAGTGAACTGATGCCAAGAGGAGGGAGGGGAGAATGCAGACAATGGTCCCAGGCAAATGTCCACTGCCAGCAGAGAAGGAGTCAAAGGAAAACCACCTACCACCAGGGGAGGGGCAGGAAACTCCCTCCCTCCCAAGACCAGCCCCAGTATAAGAAGAGTTTGGCTGTCCTGGTGAGACAGGCAGGAATGCTGAGAAAGCTCAGCCCTGAGGTCTGGGAACACAGGATCTGACTACAACTGATGTGTGATCAGGGCAGCCACGAACACAGCCCCGTTCCCACCCCAAGCCTCACACCAAGTAGAAGGCAGTCGCAGTCTACGTCTGGCAAGACAATGAGCTACAGTCTCCTCTGTGGAGCAGGCACACTGGACCTGCTGAGAGAGTAGAGCAGGAACCCTGAGAAGATTGTCCTAGCACTCCAGGCCTCCACTAAGCTCAAAGGAGCAGCCTTTCACTGCCAGAAAAACTCAACATACATGAGGCACTGAAGATATGATAGCAACATGCAAGCCTCAAGCCTCAAGCCAGCAACTGGACTGATTTAATCTCACATACTAACAGCTTGGCAGAATAGGGGGCATGCCCATTTCTGGGTGTATGTACTATTCACTTCAGTCTCTATTGTTCTTTGACATGCAATGTCCAACATGCAATAAAAAATTGTGAAAGAAATGGGAAAGGAAAAAAAAAAAAAAACAACCTTGTCAAGAGATAAAACAGTCAACAGAATGATACAGATGTCAGAACTATCAACCCAGGGTTATAAAATAACTACAATTCATATGCTAAAATATCTAAGAAAAAGTGAAAAACGTATGAACAGATGGAGAATTTTACAGAAAGATGTAAAATATTTTAAAAGTCAAAATAAATGTGAGGAAAAAAACAAGATTTCAGAGATGAAGAAGTCTTTTGATAGGCTTATTAGCAGACTGGTCACAGCAGAGGAAAGACTCTGAGAGCTTGTAAGTAGGTCAGTAGAAATTTTCAAAATTGAAACATAAAAAGAAAAAAAGCACAGAACAGAGTATCTACAAACTCTGGAACAAAGCAAGTGATTTAAAATACCTGTAATTGGAGTTCATGAAGAGAGAGAAAACAAGGCAGAAGAAACGTTTGTAAACTTGGCAATCATCTCTTTAGAATTAGTAAAATACAACAAACTACAGATCCCAGAAACTCGGAGAACATAAAGCATGATATACACAAAGGAAAATACACTTGGATACATCATGGTCAAACTTTTGAAAACTTAAGATAAATAGATTTTGAAGGCATCCAGAGGAAAAAAAGAAACATTATATGCAGAGAAAAAAGATAAAAATACTACAGACTTCTCAGCAAAAGCTGATCCAGATGACAATGGATCAATTTTTTTTTTAACAGAATGAGACTTTAATCAGTTTTAAGTGGTATTTATAATACTAAGAGATAAAGGGTTGTTAAAAAAAACAATAACAAATGAACACCTGGTTGGTATGAGGCATTATCCAAAACATCATATTTTTGGTTTATTCGTGTGTATCCTCAGTGCCTAGCATTTACATATAGAGCCACTGCTGTACAGCATGAGAGTATCTGAAGAGGCTGAATCAGAAAAAGGCTGTTTAACAGACTGAATTTTATTATAGATATTCTATCTGAAAACATAAACTTTTTTTTTTTAATTTTTTATTTATTTTTATTGTGGGTAAAAATCAAAATTCTCACAATACATACAAACATTTGCAAAATGATATATAAATATAT